>DWTW01001667.1:0-12209 GCA_018246275.1 Papilio slateri
ACATCACAGAGAGACTTCAGCAATACCTTCTGCATTGCACTTTGAACGACCTTCAGCATCCTTATGGTGCTCATAGCAAGGAGACGTACGACTCATTACCATATGTCAACACACACTGGTCAAAGACTTTCGTCGTGAGACACTATATAGGTAGTTGGACATAGATATTTATTTATATATTTTAATATTTATTAATAGAGGATATTAACATTAATATTGATCAAATGTATACCGCGGTCACCTTGCGAACGTCCTTCAGCTCCAATTGGCACTCTATTGAGTTCATTACGCGATGCCGGTGCGCAGTTATGCAACAAGTACAAGTGCCAAAACGGATCTGGCGAATAATTTATAACGCATTTAATTATAATACAATAGGGGTGGACTGACAGACCTGTCGTTATCTGGATGAAGGTGTAAGTCGTGGACCTATCGCCGCGAAAATCTGAACATGTAGATTAAAAAAAACTTAGTTATTAGCGTGAACTGGCTGGGAATATAACCTTGTTAGTTAGATCCTTAGGACAAGCTGTCACTGCTATGACGTATCCGCTTCTTCATCACATCCATTCCCTATGAATATTTATCATGATTTATTATTCAGAAACCAATCATGACGGAGAAGTAAAAATAGATCTGTTCTTTGCTGGTGTTCTGTGGGGTCTACATAATTCTTCAATGACTCCTGAACATTCACGCAAAAGCAATACTAGTTAAATGGTTGCCATTAGTGATGCCTATTTAAATTCTGGTCGTTTAGAATTTACTGAAGCTATCAGACAGAAGAAAAAAAAGTTTGTGAAATAACTAGATATATTTATGTATTTCTGAAGACGTGACAATTCAATATCTTAATACATCTTATTAATGTATTCTTACATTATCGAATTCTATTGTTAAGGAACACAATAGCCTTGCATAGGGAATGTCGGTCGCAAGGGACCTGGATGCTAGCCAGAAGGCACCGCGCGATCGAATTCTACCGTTTTCAAAGACTAATTGTCTGTTACAGTAATATCATTTTTCTAATATTGATGCTTCAAACAATTACGATATATAAACGGAGCTATTTAGGTAATAGAAGAAGAACAAGTGTAAGAAAGTACAATTCTATAAGTTAATATAATCGATTACTTAATCATCAAAGACGATGTGCCCAAATGTGTCCCTGGTCAAAATGATTCTAGAGAAATTAATGTCATAAGAAGTTGTTTTTAAAGTCACACATTGGAAAGTTCATGTATAAATACACATACACGTTATACATTCATAAAGGTTGGCAACGATTTGCTGATAATATCGCGACTTATACATGAGCATCCACTTGCATTAGGCTAAGGATTCTAAAGTGCCGCAATATTCTTGTAGACGGAGCTTATATTTGCACTATGCGAAAGTCTGTAAACACCTTAGGCGCCAACCTATTCCGTTGTCAATTATTTACTAGACAGTATAGCTTTTGAATAGGCACACCGAAGACAGCTGACAGGTTTCCGAGATATATTCGCTCTTAGATACCTCATGACCTTTAGTAAATAAGATATGTTGCTCAAACAAAGAAACTCTACGTGGATAGTGTGTATCAAAGGATAATATTAACATAATTGCGTACAGTATCCTGCGGTCTCGAGGTGAGGCCGTCAGGTTCTAAAGTTACACCTTCAATGTACTGCACACCGGTATCAAACAGCCTGGAGTATATATAAAATAAAGAAATAAATATACGCTATACCCGTATATACCCAGAGGGGTAGGCAGAGATTACGTATTTCTATTAGACGCGATCCTGGTACACCTCTTTCGCTTCTTCTACATCCAACTACACATACATGCTCGTCGGTTACAGGTACTCCTTCTATCGCCTTTCTTTAGTCACTAATCTGACCAGTACAAGTTCTCCTGGGACGTTCCCTGCTCCCACATTCTAATTGGGATGAGTTTTTTTTGGTAAGTCCATTGTTAGTTTTGTGATTCTAATAAAGAGTTTTCAGTAAATATAATACAATCTGGAATAAACTATTTAAATTAGTAAACATCTGCGACATGATGTTAATCTATATAACAGCGCGTGGGGTTACCGGTACCGTAACAAACAAACAATCCGTATTTAACTAACCAGTTCCTTGCAAAAAGTTTTATAGTTAAAAGGCTAATGTTTAGTTTTTAAATAATTTAAAGACAACGTACCTGCTATTTTATATTTCATTTAATTTAGCGGGTTATTCAGTTCATTAGACATCTTTTTAACTACAAAAATTACCGGAATCTCTAGAATCTTTTTAGCTCAACGGATAATCCCTTAATTAAACCAAGTTGTATATTAATCTGTTTAGATTCATTTCAACGTAGTCTTAGTCAACATTCTAAGCAATTAGTATTGCAACAGATGCAATGCAAGCAGAAACGTTGAAAATCAAGATGCAAAGTAATGCATAAATGATTAGACAAATGGGATATATGAAAGTTCCACTAAGAAATACCATATAATGACATAGAGATACATACATTAATATGTTCTGTTTCCCCTCAATATTATAGTATTATTTATAACAATTTACTTTCATACGAGAGCCAGGTGTTAGAAACGAGTTTTCTAATGTAATCATTGCGTCATATTCGAGCGAAGCAAAAGTGAAGACATTGTATAACCGCACAAGAAAAAGGCCTAATGAAGGAAATGTCTATTCGGTACCATTAGAAACTTGTATTGTCATTGACGCTGGACTCGCTCATTCGTAACATATTTATGTAGATTGATGCTGCGTCCATAAATATTTTACTTTTAAATATAACTTTCATAATTTTAAACGCAGCGAATTATATATTCATACGATCATCACTTTAGATCTTTTTTTTTCTTTACCTTATCGGTACTATATTTTTTAAAGTATTTAGAACTTCCTTTTAAGCAAACATTTGCATAGTGTGTTAACATTAGAAAAGTGTAAGTACCTTAGCAAATTATAACTAATTTACTAGTATATGAAATTTAATTTAATATAAAAGAAATAAAATAAAAATATATATCTTCATGAGATTATTTCAAATGTACACTACTAACATAGCTTTTATACAATGCCATCTGAAAAGAGTAAAAAAAGGTTTTGTAGAAGAAGAAAAATACCCATCTACAAATAAAGCAACGATATTGCCGTACCAAATCTGCTAGGAAACTTTGACTTAATGACGTTGTGAATGTGTTTTCAGATCAAGCTGTGATCATCAGTCAAAAAATATTTTTTGCTTTGGTATAAAATTTTAAATAACTGTTCAAGAACGAAACTTGGATCGAATCGTGTTGTAAATCTAATATCGATTAAGTTGCACTCTTTTCCTGTTCAAACTAAATGCATTTTATTTTCTTGTAAATATGCACGGCAGCGTCCGCTGGTCGCTGGTCGACCGGTTAACGTTTCCTTATTACGCAAGCCTTTCCGAAGTCGAACCGTTCTTTTTATTTTTGAAAGTTTAATTTGTGAGCCGCAATATTTTTTTAAGTATGAATCAAATGCCCTTGTGCAGTTCTTCGATTATATTTGTGTCTCCAATAAATAAAGTCACAATTTAAATACGTTACATTACTTCTAATAGATGTATATGTGATTTATTGTTTTTCTTAGAACTACTAACAAATAATATTTGGTTATTTTAGACAAAAATGCTTGATTTATTTTAGTATGACCTTTGCCAAATATTTTCTATATATATGAAAGGCAATGTATGTTTGTTTCCTAGACTCCGAAATGGCTGAACCGATTTCTGTGACATTTTGAGGAAATCTTCAGATTGGCCTAGCGGGTGAGCCTGTGAAGTTTGGTAGCGATCGGATCAACATAATTAGTGCAACTATTTACTTACATTAGATATTGGCTTAATTTAACTTACATTAGATATTGGCTTAAGCTGAAATTTATAACCGACTAATTATGTGAATTTGAACAATTATTTCAGACTCAATATTCAAAGATAATCCCGCTGTAAGATTTTATAGTTATAGGTATATAGTTTGCGGAAGCATCAAAATAACATTCTAAATGTCACTCTAGGTCCATGAACTTGTTTTAGACCTTTGATGTTTATTACTCTACATAATTTACGGCCAAAGTCAACGTCGAGTTTAGCAGATGTCTAGACTTACGGTCTGGCAGCGGCAGGATTTAATTCGCACTTCTGGCAACACTCAAATTCAAGAATAAACTGTAGTGATGTGCGCGTATCGGTTGGCCGTATTTCGGACGTCAGACCAATTTGTCCACCGGAGACGGAATCAATTTGTGCCGGTCGTTTTCGACGACCCGCTATAACTTCCTACATACTTGTACAGCACATATAGTATCATTATGGTGTAATTAATACGGCATGATATTGATTTTTCTGACAATGCGTGCGTATAATTGGGCATAATTATAGGATTTGTTTTGGTAATAGAAGTCGGTAGTTACTAGGACATTTTTGACGTCCCTGACTTGGGTCCCATGTAATTATTTCACGATTATATTAAAATTTTCCGTTACAAAGCAGGGTGCATTGAACCAAGTGATAACGTTGATGTTAATTATTTAACCGTTATATATTCGGATCAATTTTACGAGTATTTCAGTTAATAGAACATTAGTCAAATTTACTGGGTCTCGAAATTTAGAGACGCAATGACTGTGACTTCTTTATAAGATGACTCGTCTGTAGAACTTGATTTTAGCAAATATTTTTGCTAGTAACCATCATCGGATGGTTTGGTTAACCGATTTAAGTAACCGGCCTGTTAAGATCATCTACATAGTTTTGGTGGAAAGTATATAACATACATAAGGACAGACTCATTCGATAAAAGAAATATGAAAACTGATTAATTGAAATTAAACTAATTTTATCACGTTTATATAAACTTTAGTTTCCCACGTTTAAGAGTACTTTACAGCACTTACGGTCTTGGGCTGCTATAATTAGTTTTATTTCAATGTGTGATATTTGCGTATATAAAATCATTATGAAACTGATGAATATCAAATGTATTATTCAAGTAGAATAAAATGACTCCCATGAAATAAATATAAAAGTTAGAGGGGAAATTAGGTTTACAAAATACTTGCTTCGTAAATATATTCATTATCCTTTGTTTCGTATTCTCCTTGGGCCATTCAATTTGTATAAAGACAAAGAAAAAATGAACAGAAACAATACACTATTCAGAACACATTAGCGATTGAAATTTGTAAAACTTTAAATCGGTTCAAAACAGAAACCCGACTTGTTTGAAACGGTGACATTGTGCAGCCATACAAGATACAATATATGAGATATTTTTTTATTTAGATTTTTAATAATAGAGTTGGTTGCGACAATATGATTTCATATATAATACATGGCAAATTACTTTAAGCTCATCGTGGATATTCCTCATACGTCGTTCGTTTATTTACAACTGACTGCAAGTAACTGTCCTTATTATAAATTGATTGCTGTCAAGAGAAGAACGAAAGGGTTAACAATGGAACATAGAGTAACATTTAAATAATACACTCATATTACAACGGCCCAAAATGAAATCAGGCACTCGTCTATAAAGGATATTTTGATCATTTAAATAACATCATCAGAAACAATTTGAAGTGGAAAATGAGAGTCGCTGTATGTTTGCTCAGATTAAAATGCCGCGAATTCGCAAGCCGGGTGCATTCTCTGCATGGCTTTCCAACGCGAATACTTCACACATATGGGGATACCAGTTCGTTACAACACGCTCACATCCTCACGCACTGGTAAAAGCAAACAAATTAATACCATACGCGTGCTAGGGTTGCCAGGATTTTTCTTGTAAATGTTGTGATTTCGTATAATTTATGGTGATCAACTAAACAAAGTTTAAATAAAACATTACTGAAATAATAGTCCGAACATCCTCTGCAACAAACTTAATCGGCGAAACAGCAATTGGAATTTGTGTATATTCATGTATAACATGTTTCCAACTAAAAGAAACCGTAGCGACTTTGTGTCGTTAATATTTGTTTTGATTATTAGGATAGAGAATGTTTGTTTTAATAAACAAAATATCGTTACCCTAACAGTGGCCAGTAGTATCAACGGCAATGTTAATAAGGTGAAAATAGAAACTGACAGCAGCAAACTAATTTTGCGTCCGAGTTGCTACGTTTCAACCGACATGGAGGAGAACACACACTGTCAGAGAGTCGCCATTATGTAGATTTGAAAAAAATATGAATCTTACGAACGTATCAACTCATTAAATGTTGTACAAAATCATACCTACATGCTATTTACGCCGTACTTACATATTTATGTTTCTATATATCATACCTCAGAAATAACCCTACGGAAATGTCAGTATGACATTCGCGCGACGTAGAGGCGGGAAGTGTCTGCTATCCATTACGAAACAGTCAGACGCGGGAGGGGACGGCAAGGTCGGGACTAGTAATCGATATGTAGTTGGTATCGATAATATCACCGACAAAATATTTTTGGCTGCAATTTACCTACATTACGTATCGATGTTTATACTATTATTACAAAGGTGATAGTTTGCTGGAAATCGATGCAATTTTTATTTATCACCTATTTAAAGTGCTTGGTAATCGCAACATGCCCAAATATTTTGAATATAAATACAGTCTCAGTTTGTTTGTTACGCTTTCACGCGTAAACAAAAAAAGTAAACAGAAACATAGGGTAACTTTTATACCAAAAACTAAAACTTTCCGAGGGATAGATAAATTTAATCGGTCACTATGGTAATGCATGACATGCCAGTAACAACTTTCTGACCATTTGTTACTGTCCTGTTAAACATTACCATGGAAACCGATAACAACTTTTTGACATTCACCTATAAATGCCAAGCAAGTATACACGAAATGAAGTTACAAAAAAATCCAACGAGGAGAATAAGAAACGAATGCTTGCGAAGCCGCGGGCAATATCTAGTAATAGGATAAAATTGAAGTCAACAACACCGAAGGAAATAAGACTAATGCAGGAAAAAAATATTGATTTTTTGCTGTCAATATTCAAGAGAAAACATAATGCTGTAATATACATGTTTGCCTGTTTAATTAAAACAGAAAAAATAAAAGTTAATAACATGCAACGAATGAATTGGTTGAAGTAATTATTGAACTCAATTAAGAAAGATTTCAAGTAAATTTATGCCAATTTTGATCACATTTAACTTTTTGAAATACAAGCAGCCGTGTGGGCAGTTTTTATGTATTACAACCTGTAATCAGTCAAGCATGCTAACATATATAATAACTGACGTCACTTGTCGAATAACTTACAAGTGACGTCTATTTGAATATCTAAATAGAGTTGCAAAAATATTACCAATTGTTATGGCTATATTACAATTTGATCTACGAAAAATATTTATCACGATACCAATATCAATATCTTAAAGTCTAAGACACCGATTGCCTTGAACACTATTTCAGACTTTGTCGAATCAATTGTGACAGAAGGAAAACTAACGCTAACTGAAGGCCTGTTTGCAATCATAAATTAGACAAGCAAAAATCAACGTTACGCGGTTGAATTTAAGCCTATGCAGTACGTACATGAAGTTTTGCATTGCACAATGCAGGTACACTGTTACAAATGGTAGGTGACCCCGTTAGGCATTAGTGTTGGCGGTGAACCAAACCTAGATCAGAACAATAACACTAATTTTGTTACATAAGAAAACTTAATAAACACTTTAACTGTATAACCATACTGTAATTACAGCTATTTAAAGCAGTGCATTTTAATAGTCCAGAATATTCCATCGTTCACAATAACGGTTATTGGCACGTGATATTTGGAATCGAACCAGGAGATCCCTTAGGACCAAGTGATATCCACCTAGTATGTCAAAAGAGCACCCCATAGAAAACTACACACTGGCAAGAACATTCTTTTTCTTGTATAAGACCTGAGGTCTATACCTTAACGACATACTCTAAACAATTACTAACTAACGCATTTGGAGATGAAAAGACAGAAATTTGTGTCTGTTTCATTTATATATATATACAAATACATACAAGAATGTCTTTAATACATTATAAGAAGTCATTGGCCTAAGCAAACACGTCTGCAGCCTTTTTCAAAAGGATAAACAAACGCCCGTGAATTCAGTAATATAAATAGTGCCTAAAGGTTTGCAATGGATACATTACATTCCAATTTGAGCTGCTCCACAGCATACCAAGTAGTTCTTAACCCAGAAAATAAGACAGGAACCATCCACGTGAATTAAATTATAAAATTATTAATGAATGCAGCCACGCGACAGAAGCAAACCGGTGAATGGAAGTGTGCGATGGAATAGAAGTGATTAATTAAAAGTCTATGGTAGTATTGATATAATTAAAGCTTCAGTCAGTATGGGTTTGTAAAAAATATCATGAAGTGAAAATTAATGTTAAAGAAACGTTAACTTTTAGGAACGGTAATTTGATACAAAGTAACTAATGATCATCCAATTAAAATAATATTAAAAATCTAACAGTAAGCCGTGTGCAATGATCACGTCAAGATGGTCACCTACCATTAGATATCACAAGTAATCAAGTATTAAAGTAACATCAAGAACTAATTTGGAATGGTGACGACGCAGCGTAGGTAGACTTCTCACAAGATGGATCGACGATTTGGTTCAGGTTGCGGGATTCCATTTGATGAAAGCTGAAAGGCATCCATTTATGGAGATTTATAATTGGAGGCTTACATTCTGGATGTCTGTTGGCTGAGGATGGTGAGGTTTGACTCACCTATAATCTAAGAAACCCGTGTCGTAAAGTACCGTACTTAAAATACCTAAACGAAAACTTATAAGAAACATAATGTAGAATGATTTCTTAACATTTACATTTATAATTCGTACGCGGCGAATCTTTACTTTAAATGCAATTCGTCGCAGCAACAACGCAGTTGCAACATATGCGGAGATAATGATCGGAACAGAGGCTTAAATATAAAAGTCGGTAGTCCGCAACGTTGCGCCCTACAAACGTCTTGAGAATGCTAAATTTGAAACTGAATGAATTACGATATATGTGTGACTCTCGGATCATTTTGTGATTTTATAGTTTCCAAATGGGATATAAATTCATAATGATTTGTTTTATTTAACCAACTCCATGAAATTTAGCGAATATAGCGAATATCACTCCAGCTAAAAAATATAATTAAAAAATAATACATGTAGAGAAGTAAATGTAAGAATATTTTTGACATAATTTACGACAATGCTTCTTAATGAAGCATCAAGCATCGTAATGAATTGTCCTTTGTATGTAAATAGTGAGATGTGCGCATCATTACGAAGAACACGTGATATAGCACAATTAGCGCGGAGGAGCGAAGGAGAAAACGTTAAGCCGAAGTGCGAGCGTGGGCGAGGAGCCGAGATCACGCTCGTAGGCGAACCAGACGACCGACCGGGTCACGCACAGCGTTTACTTGTTTATATTCAACTAATAAGTCAATAAAATGTTATCTAGAGACTTAATAATGATTGTTTTGATCAAATACAATTACGATTGTAATAATTCAGTTATTATTACATAACTTAATATTAAAAACAGAAATAGTTTTCACAATTCTAATACAATATTAACTAAATTAAAATTTATAATGTCTCATGAATTTCTCTCATTATAATTATGTATTCAACCTCATAAATTAAAGATTAACTGTAACTATTGTATTAATACTATCAATGATCTTGATTTATTGGCAACTATTTGATAACTCTTTAGTTGTTACATCACAAACTATTACTGTCACAGTTAACGATCAAAATAAAGAAAAATAAAAGTTACATAAGACAATTTTTGATGCTTACCAATTTCCTCGTTAGTGGCAACACTGGTGGTACTGGATGCAATGAAAGAACTCATTTTGATATCACTTTGATCGTCCGTCATAAAACTATGTCGTCATTTTTGTCTATTGCTTTTAAAACTTGCACTCAAATAATTTCAGATTTCAAAGTGTTCGTAACACCTATACCGTCAACAAAAAAAAAACGACATCAACTAATTTGTTTTAAATAATTTAAAACAAGTCCATTATCACCAGTTCTTAGTGGGAATACTTTAGGAATGACTAAGCTATTTGTTATAATAGATTACTATCGACTATAAGAAAACTTCTCAGTTTAACTGACGGTTATCTAATAAAGAATTGTGGATGCGCCGTAAGTTATTCAACACGATTGTCAGTAATGACGAAATTTCTCGACTTTCGCTTTTGACCACGTTAATTAAGAACTTAACTGGGCCGAGTGTCGTTTAGAGATAAGTTATTAAATAATTAAGTTGGAAAAGAATGTTTTTGTTGAGAGTGAAGAATTTTTGTAAACAATTGTCAAATCTATGGTAGGTTGTGTCGTACAAACAACTTCTCTTCAAATTTCTCTTCTTCAACAAAACATCTCTTTTTATTAACCTGAATCTTCATCATTGTTTCTTATTTAATTTCTTTCAACAAGATTGTCTCGATTTATTTATTGTTTATTTCTCTATAGACTTGTAATTTTAACTAAGCAAAGAAATAAAACATTCATACGAGGTATTGGTATCGCTAGGACACTTAGGGGGTGAAATAAACGAAGAACGAACCGTAACAACTTTGTTTACTTCCAACTGAAAGGATAAGCGTCAGAGTTACATGCCAGTCGGACATCGGAGATAGCGGTTAGCTGCATCGACTAGAATGGTCGGTTCGATAAACCGTTACGGCTGCCAATCACAATTCGAATTAATCTCTATCCAACAATACGGAGCAGAATCGCAAGTATCGAGCGTTATCCACCCGAGAGATTATTTACAAGCTAAATGTCTATAACAAAGAGAGCCCACAGCTTGCCTATTAGGCGAAAGCAACTGGAATAGTGACAGGCGATAAGAAATATCACAAAACTTGTTCGAAAGCTGATATTTTGAGAAATCCACTTCCCTGATTCTCTGTAAGTCTCTGTAAGTCTGTTCACTTAAAGTTCTAAAGTATCGAGTTTGAAGTTGATAAAATTCTAATATCACGAGTTAACGTGTACACATACATAGCGTACAGTGAAATAATTTATACCACCTTAAAAACCTCTCATATTTTTACGATATGCAATGCAGGTCCAAGTAATTAACATTTTTGACCAAACATTTTACCGATTTTTTCTACATCAAAGTGATGAGCTAATTGCCTTTATAGTGAATTTTTTTTAATGTATACAAATTCTCAAAAGACACATGTTGTATGAGATTCCATCTAAGAAATCTCAGGTTTTGCGGTGGGTATTCTTTTTAGAATAATACCGAGATCAAATTAAGTTACGTACTTATTAAAATTAAATAAAAAAGTGCAAGTTTGTGATTGCAATAAAACTACTTCCTTGCAAATAAATAAGTTATATTATTTACGGCCATTAACAATTTTAATTGAAGAGATTGTATCATAGCCGTAAACTCAATTAATAAAAAAAAAGATTTTAGATCTCGAAACTGTATTAGTGGCAATGAACTGAACGTTTCGACGGAGCCAGCTTTGCATTGTGTATTGCAAAACGATCCACAAGCCTTTAGCGAAAGAGTAAAAATTGCAAGTGCAGTTACCAAAGAGGTTTGTTAACTTTTAACTGGAAACGAATTTCGTCGTGAAAGATTCGTGCTAAAGCAAAATTCAACACTGGCGTTGACCGTTATATGAAAAAAAATATTAAGAACGTTTTCCTTATTTTACTACATTTTTCGGACGTGAAATATTTAATAAAAAATGTACTTTACGTGGAAAATGACAAAAAGAAATAAAGAAAGAAGAACGAATACATCGTTATTCTTGCCACTACGCACAACACATAAATATGCTCCGAGCTACATTAAGTTAAATAAAATAAAACAAAACATTTTGGAGTATACAGTGGCGACGAATGGTCCCTAACTCGGCCTATGGCTTCAAAAGAAGCGCTAATATTCTGTTAGGGCCTCGTCCGCAATAAGAATTTCTAAAATAAGAGCGTTTGCTATTTACGTATCATAGTTGTGACATAATATATCTTAATTCCTCTAATGATTATAACAAAATATAAATTATTTTGTTTGTAAAAATGAAGGGAATCGATGTATGAAGCCGCAACTTGTTTTTTTTTAATGTCAGGTTGCATTTCAAATCTTGTCATTGGTAAGATTTTAAATCATTAAAAGGCTGATACC
>DWTW01001668.1:0-12208 GCA_018246275.1 Papilio slateri
GTGAAATACCACGACCTCACAGAAAACAGGCGTGAAGTAGAAGTATGCTTCTGCGTTTCGTCTGATGAGTGAGGTGCCGGAGGTTCAATTTCAGTCCTCTTCCTTATCCCATTCTTTCCTAATAAGGATAGGATGGGAAGGGGAAGACGATTGGACGGAAGGTTATGAATAGGAGAAGGAAATATCCATTTTCCCGTCTATACCATCTGTTCATTAAAGGTAGGCAACGCATCTGCGACTCATTTGCTTGTTGCGGGTGCTATAGTTCTTTACCATCCGAGCTAGACAATGGACTGCAAAGATAAGATCCCTTCAGTGGTGAGGTTGTTACGCCTTCACGCCTTAACGGCCAACAGCTCCTTATGAAATTTTGACACATAATGTTTGAGACACAGAAAAGAAGCTGTACTTTTTATATTTTTCCAGTTTCGAGTATTTACCTGTAATACCCTAATTCATGTTATAAAAAATTCCAGCGACGAAAATAAGAAACGAATGTTTGCGAACAACATCTAGTATATAATTTTAAATATTATGTAATTAAGTCGCGAATCAAAGGGAATATGAAAACAGCGAGCTCTGTACCACACAAATCTTTGGTTGCTTTGTAAAATATACGTCGAAATTATTTACTGTACCACCGCACCGTCCTTTTTCAATAAACGGCAATGGATAGAGATGAAGATAACGACGCACTTGAGACAGATCCCGATGGCCATTTTCTTTATCAGCTCGTTACCGAAGAAGATTTCAGACGAACCTTTTAACAAACTTTACTAAATTTTTGTTTTCGATAAATAGAATTTATCTTATCGACCCGTTAGTTTACCAGTTAAGTTATCTGTTAATCGATTTACCCTAAGTTCTGTTTGACATTAAGAAATAAAAAAATAACATATAAAAACATTTTATTGCATTGATTTAATTCTCGCTACCACATCCCCACATTTGCATTCTGAAATTGGGGACTGTAAGCTGTGTAAAAACAGATGACGGTTGATAAGCTCTGCCAACCTCATAACGGTAAGGTGACGTGAAAGCTTATTATTATTAAAATAAATACATTTGGACTAAAAACTTTTAAATGCATGTTTTTTATTTAATAAATCTAATGTGTTCACGTCATTCTACATTCTAATGTTAACATTGTATTTTTATTGTAATAGATGGCGCTAACAATTCTAGTATATTTTTCTATAGTAATTCTATAGTAATATTTTTACTAAAAGAGTCTCTTCGTTACAATGCTTTTTTTTCTATTGTAAAAATACAACCCCATGCTTGCGTTAAACAACACAGATTTAATTAGACTACAATTGATTTAAGGAAAACAACAGTTCACAGTTTTTCATTTATACTTATTTCCAGATTTTATTATATATTTAGGTAATAATATATTTATTTTATCGTTTTATTATTTAAAATTGTTAATCATTTAATTCACAATGACCACCCTTGGACAGTACTTAACCCTTCAAAATTATACCTAGGTATTACCTTAGCGTGAAATCTGCCTACGGGTAAGCGAACCCTTATTAGGTACTGTCGTAAGGGTCGTCCTTACGTTTTCCACAAACCTCAATTCAGTGAACCGTGGTGGCTAGGAGTTCTTAAGACCCCTTTTCAATTTTCAGTACATGAAATTAGTATGTTTTTGAATAATGCATTTCTGAATTAAATTGAAATTATAATATAAGCGAAACTTTAATTTTTATATTTGTATCTAATGTATATACTTATAGAAAATTTTGGTGAGAGTTCGTAGGGAACGGCGTAGACGATTGAACGGACGAACTTATATCGATCGGATTGGTGACATACTATAGAAAGCGATGGATGTAGAAAAAGCGAGAGAGGTGTGCCAGGATCGCGCCGAATGTAGTGGTAGAGCCTGTTTCACGAATGAACGGTGAAGTAACACGACCTCATAGAAGACAGGCGTGAAGTAGAAGTATTCTACGTTTCGTCTGATCTGATTGTGGTGCCAGAGGCCATATTCTTATCCTCTTCCCCTTCCCATCCATTTCTAATAAGAAAAGGATGGGAAAAGGATTTTATGGGGGAAGGGGATGGATAAGAAAAGGAAATATTATTTTTTCTGTTTATCTTTTTCTATATCATTACGGATAGGCAACGCATCTGCAACTCATTAGCATACTGTAGATACGTATGGGTAGCGGTCCACTCAATATCAGGTGAACCGCTTGCTCGTTTGCCACCTTCTTATATAAAACAAATGGAAATCCATAATTTCTGCCTACCCCTCTGGGTTATATACGTGAGTATTTTTTGTATATAAAGTATTGAGATAATATAAAATTGAAACAAGTAATTATGTGGCTCGGACGACAACTAGCATGTAAAAGGAAATTAAAATATAAGAATAATTGTCGACTTATCTTTTTGTCCGCAGAACTCGAAGAACTGAACTCGATGGTTTGGCTCAAGATTTATACATAATGTTGAGTTTTTATACAAGAGTTTTTCTATTTACTTTTTATCCCAAAGCTCAAACTGAAATGGGAAATTTCAAGCCTTTTTCTGTTATGTCTCTAAGGATAACATTTCTTTGAAAAACCAAAGTCAGTAAATTCACTGATAGTTTTATTTCTTCTATTTACATAAAATATATCTAAAACTGAGACCATTTTCCAATCCTTTTTAACACGCTTATGTTAGCCTGGTATATACGAGAATCTATGTAAAGGTATCTTACGATGTAATTTTCATTAACTTGTATTTATATACAGAATCGATGAGATTACATTTTTTTACTTAGTTTTGCTCCTGATCCAGGATTATTAGGGTAAGAAAAAATAATTGTTTTTAAGATTGAGAATAACGCCACCTGGTAGTATTAGTAGAAAACGAAATAACAATAGGCGCTTTACGTAATGGGAACTTTGCATGTCAAACGCAGTTTAATCGATTATTTGAAGTATTTTTGATATTTTTCTTTACATTTTCAACAATTTAAAAGACGATAACGCAAGCGCAAGATGCCTGCTAGAATACTACTTTCTTAATTGACGGATAGTAAATCATCGTTTAAAAGTTTTCTAGCTTTGTGGGAAGCGGGTAAGTCGAATAGTTCGCTAGGTCTTAGACCATTAAAAGCGCATTATTCAACCACTTGTTGAATTCGTGTTCCGCTATTTTACACGTACCATTAAGAGGTTTGTACATACACGTAATACTTTTCGGTGACGAAAAATTGTGCTAACCAACTTGTTCGTCACTTTCTAAAATAAATATAATGTGTACATACATTTAAACTTTCGTATGCGGTTCGTATTTTAAAGAAATTTTATATGCCTCTTATGTGTCTATTGGATTTGGCGTAAGCAGAGACAGCGTATGAACGGTATTTTAGGATAGGGCATAAGTATTTCCGAAGAAATATAACCCTTAACTACTTGAACTGAAAACTTGTCTGTTTTGTTTTTTGGATTGAAAGTTTGTTCCGGATAAACCCAAAAATGACTACCGATTTTTTAAAATATCTTCCAACAAAAGAAAGCTCTTGTATCAGCGGGTAACCCATACCATTTTATTTTTTATTTGTCTATCTGTCTACCTGAGCTAAGCCAAGGTGACGTGCTGGTCTTTAATAAATGTAAATTAGTAATTACTTTGTACTTCCTCTGACTTCATCTACATGAAATATTTACATCAAGTAGAATATTTTTTTTATCGATTCATCTATTTTCATACTAAACTATTTCTCTTTATAAAAATATTCTGTACGTGTAAGAGTTAGCTTACGCTTTAGTTATCTAAAGTTCAATATTACAAGTGTAATAATTAGAACAACTCTTTTTTCTAGTAAACGAATATGAGAAAAAAATTATGACGTCATCCATTTAGTACTAGTTTTGGTATATTTGCAGGAACAATCAAAATCTCTATCATTAAATTTAAACAGGTAAAGAAAGTAAAAGTGAAATATTATATTTTCATCCTGGTGGACGTTGATCACCACGAAGATCAGTGTGGCCCTCATTCAATGGACTTTCGCAACCTTGACCAGATCCTAGGTCCATCTTTTGGGAGGTCTACCTACGCGTCGACCTGTACGGGGCCGCCATTACAGGACAGGGCCTTTTGACCCATCGGTCGTCCGTTCTGTGACAAATGTGTCCGGTCCGTTGCCGCTTAAGTTTAGCAACACTTCGGGCAAATTCCGGTAAATTATAGAAATGGAAATTAACATCAACAGTCCTTACCTTTAAGAGCAAAAGCGAGAGTGGTTTTTATATCTGTGTGCCATTCAGAGCGATAGGCGTGAGAGGCTTATTTAAGTAGGGTAAAATTACTTCGCCGAACGGACACGGAGTCTGGCAACGGTCGAAAACCGAACCCTTGTCAAATAAAAATGTATAAGATCGGAATCGTCATGTAGCAAGAAACAAGTCATTGCTTTTACACGCCGATGTTTCTAGGGCAATTTTTTGCTTCTTTTAATAGAAAGATATGATTACGACAAAATAATATTTACTACAAGCAGAATCATGTTACTAAATGACACCTCACAGAAGACAGGCGTGAAGCAGAAGTGTTTCTGCGTTTCGTCTGATGAAAGAGGTGCCGGAGGCCTAATCCAAGTCCTCTTCCCCTTCCTATCCTTTTCTAATAGGAATGGATAGGAAGGGGAAGATGATTTGACGGGAAGGGGGATGGACAGGAAAAGGTAACCTTCTTTTCTGTTTATCCTCTTTTCTGTTCATGAAAAGGTAGGCAACGCATCTGCAACTCATTAGCTTGTTGCAGATGTCTGTGGGTGGCGTTCAATTGATCGGGTGAACCGCTTGCTCGTTCGCCGCCTTCTATTATATAAAACAAAACAGCGACAGCCCAGGGCATCAAAATGCAACTGGAGACTGCTGATGCCTTCCGACAGGTAACCCGCTTCCTCCATGATAAGAACATCTATTTCCGTACACGCTCGTCAAAGAGCGCATCCTTAGGGTAGTGATTAAACGCATCCCCATTGAGCATGTAGCCCAGTCCCTTAAGGACCAGACCTTCCCGATACTAGGAGTCTATAGGACGACTAGTAGACGCGCCCGAGCACCGATCAACCTGGTGCAAGTCCACCTGAGCTTCACTCCGGAGGGCAAAGCCATTTATGAGATTAAGTCAGTCTGTGGCCTTAGCGGATTGGTGGTGGAGCCGCCTCGAAAGAGCGCGCTACCGGGCAATGCCACAAGTGCCAAAAGTACGGGCACTCTGCCCGTAACTGCTTCGCCCGCCCTAGGTGCGTCAAGTGCCTAGATGGCCACGGCACCCCCGAATGTCCTCGTCCAAAGGACAAAACCCTACTTGCTACCTTTGGCCCCTACGCTTGTGTACTCTGTCAGTCAGAGGGCCACATGACCAACTACCTTGGGTGTCCTAAAGCAGCCAAGCGTTGACAGTTGCCCCAACAGCGGTATCCCAATCCGGTAACAGCCTCGGGCTTAGTTACTGCAAAGAGGTTTAGACTTAGCGCCCTCTGCGCTGCCACCTCAAACCCGGTGGATCTGTAAAAGCCTCCAGGCTAACAGTGACAAGTACGTCACAAAAAAATCCTTATCCGCAACCTTGGCAATCTATCTTTATATATATAATTATTCTGTACGTGTGTTGACAGTGAACTCCACCTACACGGCTGAACCGATTTGAATGAATTTATATGTATGTGTTCAAGTGGCAGATGGCGCTGCCATCGGGTTCCAGAAGGTTATTTTAAACATTATGACGTAAGCTGAACCCGCAAGCAAGACAACGTTCATGCAGGACGTCTGCTGAGTCCTCTGGTATAAATATATATTAATATTAATACGTTAAGGGAATATATGGAGAATAACAATCCTTATGACTAACTCTATGTCATAGGGATATATACTGTACAGGCTTTATTGTTTTTTTTTTAATTGACTAATACTTGTTTGTAACTTAATCTTCTACTTATACATATATGTGTGACAAAAAAAATAAACGATGAGGTGCGAAAGAAGAGTACAGCATAATGTGACTTTAAAACTGTACAGACCTTGAAAATTGAACAGGTACATGTAATTAAATTTAATTATTTAACCGGTTATTTATTCTTTTCGTGTAAAACATTGAGCCCAATTTAACGGTCCGTCGTTTCAAAAAATGCCTATTTGCGTTTTAGAATATTTTCTTATTATATTTAATTATTTCATACGAGGATTTCTTTGTCTCAAAATTATTAATGAATATTCTTTAGCATATTATCTGGTTAATTTATTTTTAATGTTTTGTTTGAACGTATTAACTGACCACTTGTTTTTCAGATACGATGTACTACAAAATGCCGCCACTGATACGGTTCGACCACTACGCCCCGTGCCTCAGTGAGTCGGATGCCGTGTACTGCAACACTAAGTTCGAACTGGTCTCCGATACACCCAGTGAACTTTTAAACATGATTCGGGTAACTATATTTTGAACTTAGAGAGAAAGAAATAACAAAAATTTAACATCTAATATGTCACTGTGTTTTTCTCTTGATTATGATAATCTATATGAAAATCAATTCTCTCGCGTAATGTAATGTTTAACTTTCAAAAAACATCATCACAATGGCATCGCTACAATATCATGTTAGGCAGGCTGGGCTATGGTTAAGCAATAGTTTGTTCTTAGCAAGAAAAATTAACTCTCGCTTTACCTGGGATATATCAGAGAGACTAAAAGGAAGTTCTAGAGGATAACAATAATTGTTTATTCGTCTATTATTTTTTTATATTCGAATTATCACTATCACTGCGCTTTTCCCACTAATACCGGCACAGTATTGTGTCAATGTGGTCAAAGTGATGGCTGGCATTCCTCAACGGTGTGGTTCTCGCGGAATTTTCTGCCCCGCACAGCCGCGTTGTGGAACGGTCTGTCCTCGGCGGTATTTCCAAACCAGTACGACTTAGGGTCCTTGAAGAAGCGAGCATGACTTTTTATTAAAGGCCGGCAAAGCATCCGCAGTTTCTCTGGTGTTGGCAGATGTCTATGGGCGACGATGATCACATTGCTGCTCTGGCTGCTCGTTTGCCCCCTTCTTTTATAAGAAAAGCGAGTTACAGGAAGCCCAATTCCAGTCCCCTTCCCCTTCCCATTCTTTTCTAACAATGAAAGTACGGAAAGAAGAAAAGACTTTGACGAGGTAAAGGATGGATATGAGAAAGAAGTATCCTTTTTATCCTCTCCTCTATCCATTAAAGGTAGGTATAACGCATCTGTGACTTATTAGCTTGTTGCAGATACCTATGGATAGCGTTCACTTAATATCAAGTAAACCATTTTCTCGTTTGCCACCTTCTTCCGTAAAAAACATCTTCTCACTCATGTAACAAAATGTACCTAAACGTGACGCATCTTTAAAACTTTACTCATCAACAACCCCATGGTATGATATCCAACGCTTTCCCATTACATTCCCTTTCCCAGCTTCTTTTTACTTGCATCTCGTGTTTCCTACATAAAGGTTAATAATTATAACTAGACACAGTTATTGCTTCTCTTAACCTTTTTATTTATTTCCTTCTTTGTTAATTCCTTCAACGCCCCGGTACATAAAATCATTTTCTTTGATGCTCATGATGAAATGAGCTTCAAAGAAAATTTCTAAAGAAGAAGAGCTTACAAAACATAAAGCTTTCGTAGTTGGATGAACAACAAGCAATTTCGTTGCTAACAACAAATAAGGCAATAAGAAACGAACGTTAAGATGCGATCGAACAGACGTGTAGAGTCAACGTTATTCGATTCAAGTTTCATAAACTTCTGTACCATTTGCTGTAATGCTTTATTTCCAACATTTCAAAATTTACTTCCACCATAAAGAATTAAATAATCTATATAAGTACACCGCTTTCTTTATATTATGGTCAAGTGTATATGGTGTTAAGTTTTTAAGTTAAGTTGTTATACATAACAATGAATAGTTAATTTAAAAAACAAAAATACCGACTGACAATATGATCATCATCATTCATCACATCATCATATTAGCTTTGACACTCCGGGGAAGAATACTATTCTAATGACACCTCACTCTTCAAAATCGGTCAGGCCGCGGACATCCATAAATACATACGCCAGAAAAATATTACCATCCTTCTGAGTCATTCCGATAAAAAAAACAGATAGTAGTAGAATTACATTTCATTCTTCATTTAACATTTTATGAACTGACAAATAAATACATTTAAAGTTACCTTCGACGTGTTATGAACTGAGTAAATAAATCCAATTTTACCCGGCAGTAATGAACTGTTGTCACGTAGCACGCTGCCCGGTCAAAAGATAAAATTCAATTAATTATCACGTGTGTACCTACACATTTCGATTGTACCGAATTAATACTGGCTTGAATCGCTTCAATATGCTGGTTATTTTAAAAGAAATAAGGTAAATTTTTAAGTTACATGAAAAAATGTTAAAGGTTAATTGCTATTCTGAAATATTAAACTAACTGAACGTATATACATAGTCTATCACAGATAATAGAATTCTTGGATTTTGATACGGTCCTGATGCAATTCTGCATATTTCTTCACATCTATATGTTTACGCTTATTTCCTTAGAGCTACGGGCTTTTAATGTTAACTACGTCGTCATTTTTTGCAAATTTCCTATATTCTCATTCCTCTTGTCATCAAAATTTTCTGTTGGTGTATCTCAAATGCATATATTTGTATATATGCAATCGTCTAGCTTGATATAGTTTTGAGGATTATTTTGATGATCAGATGAAGTTTAGTTTGAGACGGCTTACAAAATTTTGCAAATTCCAATCTTTTCTGTAGCCTAGATTCATCAACATTTGTTTAGTATGTTTATGTTATAAAATTTTCTTCACATGGATAAAAATTCGAAAAGTATAAAAATGTATGCCTAAATAAACGTAATAAGACCAATTACCTCACTATATCTAATAAAATATACTTTTTTATTGAAAATTAATAATTAATATGTAAACATAGTAATATCAATATAATAATACAAGGTATTGCTGTGTTGGAAGCAGACGAGTGTACCCAACGCTCGCCTGCTTCCAACTGACTGGAACTAGGCCGTACGGCGCGAGCTGAGCTCGCGCGGCGAATTAGGTCAAATTATCTAAACTGTAGTATTTATACTGTAGCACCATAACAACTTAAACGATTACCATGAAATTTTGCACACTCATTATGAGGGGAACCTTTACCTTTATATCACATTAAATACTGGAATTTAGATAAGGTGCAGCCCTTGCTTAAAAAGGCAGTCATGCCGACCCTGCAAATTACCGACCCATCTCAATAACCTCTGTGCTTTGTGAGACTATAGAGAGTATATTGAACTCATATTGATGCGTTTGACAGGGTCTGGCATGCTAGCCTTATAAGCAAGCTTCCAGCCTATGGCATAGCCCCTGGTCTGATTGAGTGGATAAAGGACTTCGTGAGTGCGCGATCGCTCCGTGTCGACAGTACCTATAACAACTAATGCCGCTGTTCCCCAGGGTTCCGTTTTCTCTGCCACGCTCTTCTTGCTGCACTTAATGACCTGCTCGTTCCCGGTATCTATGGGTATGCAGATGTGGGTATGTAGGGATCATGTGCAAGTTGGACGAGAGGCCATGGTAGAGTGTCTTAATCACACACTCGAGGCAGTCTCCTGTTGGGGAAATGCCAATCTTGTGAGATTCAACGCCAGCAAAACACATATGTGTTTATTCACCACCAAAAGGAGCCAGTTCACCTTAGCTCCGTTTCAGAATGAAGCAGAAAGAAGCACAAATCCAACCGTGTATGGAGTATTGCTCTCATATCTGGGCAGGCACAGCCAAATATCAACTCACGGCATTAGATTCGGTGGAGAGGCGGTCCAGGAGGTTGATTGGTGACCAAGACCATAATTTAGTCAGTCTTGAACACAGACGCAAAGTGGCTAGTCTCTCGGTGTTTTCAGGTTGCATTTTGGGGAGTTTGCGAGGTATTACAGGAATTAATTTCCAAATTTACATTCTACCATCGGACATTTAGACATATGGCAGGTCTCCATCCTTTCATAGTTGATATACCGCGCGCTCGAACGAAGCTATTCAAATCGTCGTTCATTGTGCGTACGGCAAAGGATTGGAATAAGTTGTCAGCGACAGTGTTTCCGTCCAATTATGACGTGGGCGTCTTCAAGAGAAGAGTGAATAGCTTGTTACTAAACTAGTGCGTACCATCTTTCGACCGCGTCACCGCCCAACATCAGGGACTGTGGTCAAGCGCTAGTTTATTCATTATTAACTTAAAACAAAACTTAAATTTTGTCATTGTGTGTGCGAGATTTATTCCATCAAACCAGCACACGCACAATGCTATAATGAAGTGAGAGCTAGGCTGTTTTTCTTTAGTTCAAATATTTTGACATAATGATAAATTTATTACGACGAAAATAAAAAACGCGACGGCGTTATATTTTTTTATTTTTTCATAGAAAATATATCGAGCCTTATTTGTGGCATTTGACCATAGCAAAAGCATGGAACATGAAATAAAGATAAGAATATTAATTAACTGCAAAATATTGCAATGAAAATTCTATGATAATTGGAAATTAATGGTTTACAATAATAAAATTAAAGAAGCAACAGTGAAGACCAGTCAATTTACCTTGTTAACGGTTTCCATTACACAAGATTCCTTTAACTACTAACTTTACTTAAATAAATACTAAGATTTAATTAAACATTTGCGTAAAAATCTCGCATTAAAGGTGTAGTGGAAATTAAGTTCGTCTCATTAACGTCGCGGCTTCGTAAATTATACGACAGTAAATAAAACGTCTTTGGAATTTGCCACAGTGATCCTTAAGCTGGTAAAAGGATACACAAGCCATGATAAAATAAATAATCTTGTAATAAATGGCTGCTTTGTATGAGAAATATTTCTTTTTTTCCTAACTAATCTTCTTTTACTTTAAAAAAAATATTTAAATATTTCTTTAACCATTCCAACTAAGCTTAAAAGCTTGTGCTAGGATGTGGCTTACTACAACAGGCGAATTTGAACCCACGATCCCCACCTCATGATCGGCTGTCGGTGCATCCTGTTGGCGCCATATTTATTTATTTATTTTTAATTTAATTTTTATATTCATGATTAATATTATATTCACATACTCATATGCCCCAGGAGGTTTATGTCTGGCAGGCGGTCAACTGTAAAAAACTGTATCCAAAAACCTGTTACAGTATGCACTACGGTCGTACTGTGCTGACCTCACATAAATAGGAAAAAGCAGGAAGAAAAAAAACTTCTTGAGGTCCAAAGCGGCAAATGAACAAGAGTCGTATGACCACCACTATCCGTCAAAATAGGTAAGTATCACAAGAGTAACGTGTGCTTTACTTGCAAGACTTGGTGTGGCCTACATAAAAGCTTGCAAGCAAAGCACTCGACGCATAGAAGATTAGAATATACCGGAGGGGGAGGAGAGAGAGGGAAAGGAACGGGGACGGGGGGCCTGCATAGACGGAATACATAAACATAAATGTTTCCAAACTATTGTATCTGTCACGGACAGATTGAGAATCATAAATTATAAACTGTCAGCAAATTGTAAATTGATAATTTACGCTTAAGTTAGAAGGGACGATAATTATAGGTTCGTTAGGATAGGATTTGGATATTATAGTTATTGATGAAAAATAATATCTTAAAAAGGTTTTTGTCAAAGAAAAATATGACGGTTCGCTGACAGTTTATTATATACGCCTAGTTCGATTATAAACTGACGAAATTGACAATTGGTTTTTACTTGTAAGTTCCATTCAAGTTCGTCGTGTAATAGTACATAGATGTTATGGTATAGACAGATACATAAATAGTTTACCTGCAATATATGTAATTTACTAGACTAGACCAGTAGGCAATTGACTGAAAAAACCTTAGAAGAACCGTCACTATCTGAGTATTGTACTCAGATAAGGTAACGTAACGCAGTCTCAAGAAAGTACATAATCTAACAGTGGTGTCGACTGTTACCTATAGGTTGGTGACATCTGTGTCACAGCCAGATTTTAATAAATCATTATTAATTTAATCTGTGAATAATTTCATGCGACTTGCGCCAGATAATTTAGAAAATTATTTACCTACTAGAAATTATTTTCATGTTAATGTTTTGTATTACGCCGATCACATATCCCGTAAGATGTACGTT
>DWTW01001669.1:0-12204 GCA_018246275.1 Papilio slateri
AATAAAAAAAGAATCATCGAAATCGGTTCACCAGGAGCGGAGTTCTGAGGTAACAAACATAAAAAAAACATACAGACCAATTGATAACCTCTTCCTTTTGGAAGTCAGTTAAAAATGTCGTAGATCTCAAGGTGCTTAGGGCCCGAGTGCATCTCATCCAGAAATTAATTCCAAGGTGGAACGAAATTTAAGAGAAGGAACGAAGTTTGCCGGGTCAGATTGTAATATATAATATTAAAAGGTAATCCCTCAAGCTAGCCAAAAATTTCGAATTATTTTATTACCGTGTTTTAGGAAACCGGTTATAAGCGCTTTGTCTAGCGATTCTTGCGTACCTATTGTGTTATCTTCGAGCGCATGATACGTTGTGAGTCGGCATGATTCACGGTTTTTGCTTGTGATAATATTTAGATTGAGATTTGAGAACACCACCAAATATAGTTTAATAGACGTTCTTAGAACTCTTATACTTTAAAATAAACACAAGCTGTCACTATTTGATAAAACCATCTCCCGTGTTAATTACCCGTATTGATAACTACTGCACTAGAACTATAAACCGTAGTAGGATTATAAATACAATTATTTATTTTTGCCGATCTAGAAACCTAATGGCTCAAATATAACTGTCCAGATTAGAAATAAAAATACAAATGTTTTGTAAACAGCAGTTTTCAGTTATGCATCGAACCCATGACTTGTGGTCTATAATTGAACCGATAAGCTATATGCATACCATTCAATATTATGATAAATAATAGAACTACAATTTACGCTCGGTTGTAAGACTTGTCGTATTGCATGGATCTGAGTGTTGGGCCACCAAAGGTTCGGATGAAAGAAGACAGCATGTGGAGATGCGAATGTTAAGATGGATGTGTGGTGTGACGAGAATGGACAAAATTAAGAAAATTAAACAAACCAATTGAGGAGCAAGGGTGGTATGGGTATGTTATGCAGAGGGATGAACAAAATATAACAAAGAAAGTAATGAGAATGATAGTGGATGGTTACATGGGTAGAGGAAGAGTGATGAAAGTATGAATGGTTGTGTGAAAGACGATATGTGTAAGAAGAGCGTGAAATCAGATATGAAGGCAGATCGAGGGATATTTTAGAGACGTACTATGTCGACCCCACATAGGAGGGAAAAGGGCAGGGAGATGATGAATTTACGCCAACTCTTTTTAATTAAGTACTTCGTTTTGTGATTTCAGTATTTACGTAATGGGTCGAGTTCTTGAATGGATAGAAAGAAAAGGTGGCCTGGATAAGATGGCCGAGATGGCGACAAAGAAATCGTCGCTAGTCTACGAAGTGATCGAAGAGTCGAACGGTTTCTATTACGCCCCAGTTGCTAAGAACTCGAGGAGTAAGATGAATATACCGTTCAGGATTGGGTCCGCAGAAGGTAATGATGCTTTGGAGAAAGAGTTCTTGAAGGGCGCCGAAGCAAGGGGTCTTATTCAGCTGAAAGGACATCGGTAAGATTTATTCACCTTATAAAACACTATGCGATATGTTTTTGAAAGTTTGTATACAAATTCCATCAAGAGGTTTTTATACTGTGACGAACCAAAAAAAATGTTATCAGGGATAATTTTTATATATTTATAATTTTTATGTAAATTGCTTGAGAATATCTTCGCGTGCAAGATTATTATTTTTTAAAAGTGATTTTTTTTACCTGAACATCAAAATTTAGAATTCGAGTTACCGCGGGTCAGAAAAAAGTCCAAAGTTTAATTGCCAACTAAGCTATTACCGCGTTGTAATTAATTTTCTTTGATGTTGCCAGCATGGTCGGCGGTATCCGCGCGTCGATCTACAATGCCGTGACGGTGGAGGAAGTGGAAACACTCGTAAGCTACATGAAAGAGTTCCACAAACAACATTCCATGTAATTTACTACTATATACTAATTTAAACATTTTTATTTTTGTGTTATGTTGATATATATTTTTTAAATTGTTCTGTATCAGACTACGAGAGAATGGCTGTGTTTTGGAAATAAACGTTTATATATATAAATATGGGTCCTTTATTACTAAACAAGATTTGTATATGTCAAAAAAATTTGAAACCTGCCACGACTTCGCTCCGGTAGATATATAGACAAAAATAACCTAGGTTACTCGCTGATAGAAGAGCTTTCTATTGGTATAAGAATTTTGAAATCGGTTCTGTAATTAGTGTTGGATTATTATAACGCAACTGAGATGAATGCCGGTCAGCGACACGTAGTGTACAGTAACGGCGAGCCTAACGAGAAGGCGTGCGACCAATAACGGTCCTCGCGACATTGGACTATCTCCGGAACGGAATTGTCTTTGATGAGACTGGTAAAAGCTTAAGTACAATCAATAAAGCCCGAGGAAGGTTGCCGTCAGGCAGGCGGCTAGCTGTAAAAACTGTAGCCAAAACATGTATATAGGATGGACGAGTGTCATTCTGTGCCGATATAAGTGGCGGAGAGGCAGGAAGATGATGACATCCAACTCGATTATAGCCATCCAGTCCATGTCCATGCTTATAGGATCCCAAATGTGACAAGGTGAGGCCACCATACATCGGACACTAACAATATCTCTGAGCATTTGTATTTAAATAAAAGATACAAACGATTCTAAAAAAATCGAAGCTAAAAATCTTGACCAAACCCTAGATTGTTGGGAGGGTCCCATAGAATTGTGCAAAAAATAGCATAATTTATTCTGCAATTACGTGACGCGATATTGGATTTAATTGAGTGTGTCATTATTTGAGTTGGTATTTTATGTTGATATCTGATAATATTCTCTCGAGTGCCGTCATGCAAGTAATAGCCGTTAATTACTGGGTCAACGAGCCTTATCTGTTGAGCTTGTGTAACAAATAAATGTATTTGCATAGTCTACATGTTATTTACGTCTTTGTTTTAGTTAAAATAAAATAGTATTTGCATGATTGTTTGACATTTTGACCCCGGTTTTGATATTATTATTGATGTCTTAGTGATCATTGGTACGTTTTATGAATATTGGATGTGTGATGTTTTGTGGATTTTGGAAGGAAACAAATAACAATAACGACGAACAATTCGTGAATTGAATTCTTGTATTGACACGTAACAAAATTTTAAAAGAAATATTTTTTTAATCCGACAAAAAACATAGTAAACCTTTACAACATTTTCGATTCATAAATAACTTCCTATCTTTTTTTTAAACCATTCCAACTAAATTCAAACTTGTCCTAGGACATGGCTCACGTCTAATGGCGGATTCAAAATCACGACATCATGTTTTTGCAGTCTGTACCCAATAAATACTATTTTATTTAATAATTTGAAAAACATAAAATTGAATACTGCAAATGTATCTGTGCCTGATGATAACCTCATTCATTATACTTGTGCGTACATTATGAATGAGGTTAGGAATCTCATAGAGATGTAAAAACAGTTTATTCAAATGTTCATAACCCTTGAATGCTAAAAGTAAAAGATAAATTATATTTTTTATCTAAGAATAAGCATGCTACTACTTACGACCTTTTAAGTTTAATAATTTTTATTTCTAAAACAAATTTCATAGGATTTGAATTAAACGTGGAAGTTGCGGGAATCCATTGGATGAAGGCTGCGAGGACCTTGATTGGTTTTTAACCAATTTACAATGTTCAATTCTTCTTTTACCTTTTGGTTCCAGACAAAATTTTAATAAAAAACACAAGACACATTAAATACATATTAATTTATTATTCTTTTGTATAAAATATTACTGTTAACGTAATCACTAATGTGGTAATAAATTGTGATGGATATTGGACCACCGACAAGTCACAACACGGCGGAATATTTGAGTATTGTTTTACGTCATAGGATAGGTAAAAAGGGAAAAGAGTTAATTTAAATTACATTTTTTCAATTATATAAAACCTATAAGTAATTTAATATAAATAAAAAAAAAAACAATTATCGATACATTTAAAAAATGAATGTACTATTAGATATGTATACACGACGATATCCGTCACTTAATTATAAAAATATTAATCTATACATTCACACAACACAGATTAATGAAAAAAATTCACATATTTTATAATACAAAGAGTGTACAAAATAAAAAAAATATTACTCTTTTCTTTAATCATTTCCTAACGCACGATGTGCACACAACCTAACAACTACAAAATATTGTTGTAACAAAATAAAAACTAAAATCTAACACCACGAGACTACTGAGGTCTATATCATATAAATATACAAGTCATTACATTATATTTACACTATATCTTCAATTATAAAGACGATGGAATGTTTAATTCGATACATCAGATTCTTGATTCCCTGTTATCAGGTACGCCCTAAAAATACTAACTTGAGCATTTTGTTCGTTGACGTTATGTAATCTCAGAAGATCAACACAATCACTGTTTTTCAGCTGCTCACGAAATATGTAAAAGCTATCGGAACGTATAAAATTTAAAACCTTACTTTTTGTTGACAATTTAATGTAATCTGTCTTATTTGACACGGAAAGTTCATTGAACTTATGTTTGGTGGGGCTTACGAATAAACAGTGAGTGTGTTAATACACATTCATTTTAAAATATCTTAACTAATAATAAAGCCAAAAGAGTACAAGGTTCTATGATAACTGTATCAAAACTCTCAGTCGTGTGCGAGTTAAATAATCGATTTGTCGCTAGTATGACGTGCAATAATATCGAGTATTATTGCTTTAGTAGGTACAGCGAACACAACTAAATGAAACTATACAGTATTATAAGTTTGACCAGAATACGACACCACGCAGTCCTTTACCGTTACTGACCCTCACTGTCGCTGTCACTTTTATCTGAAAATAAAGAGTATGCATTTCAAAACAGTAAGCCAAAGGACTATTATGATTTACCAATAAACAAGCAAGCAAAAAATATGTAACAGCAGTATTTATTATAACAAGTTAATAAAATTAAAACGAAACTTTAACCTGTTTAAATTTCTTAACATTAGTTTGCACGGTCGATTAAAAAAAAAAAAAAAAAAAAAACAAACCAAAAATATTGTTTCGGGATAAAGAGTTATTAAAACTGTATTAGCAGTTCCACAATTAAAAAGATCGATTGTTTGTAATGAGTACGTATTTAATGTAAAAACGAGTGATATGAGCAGTATAGATAAATTAAATAGTTTGAACTATCGTTTTACTGATATATATTTGGACGATATCTTGAAGTAAATGATGTGTCATCATACTACACATTTCGGAATTCAATCGTAAAAACTATTTAACTACTGTATGTGTTTCTACTACACTGTTCTACGTATTGTAATTTAACTACATGGGAAGACATGCAAAAAAGATAAAGCAATGGCCTAGTGTAATGCTGCATAAATAAGGGAACGTGCACTAATCTAAGTGCGAAAAATACTGACCTTTCTTACCCGGATACGCGTGCCTCTTCAGTCTGTCGTATAGATCCTCCTTGGTGCCATAAATACTTGCATTGGACCTCGCCAAGCTGTTCATCTTGCCGCTCATGCCGTTATGCAAACTCTCCTTCATGTATGTCTCGTTGTAGAAGTTTGGCATTTCCCAACCGTCTTCCTCGTCGTCGTAGTAATGCGCGTACGTGGAGTGATGCGACGGCGCTATAGACTCCGCGTACGGCGTGTGAGCTCCGTAATAAAAGTTGACCTGGGAGCCGTTTTGGTCGATAGCTGGTGTTAATGTCTTCTTTGGTTCCTTCTTCTTTGTTGACCTGTTAAGTATTCAATTAGTAATTATTACATATTATATAAGTTATTCATTAAATATAGAGTATATTGAGAGTATTATATGCAATTCACTCTAGTGTAATGAAACAAACAGACGAAACAGAATAGAGACGGTTATATCTTAAAATACAGATATTTTTGTACGTCTATATTAAGTTTTATTTCCCACCCGTTCCCTTAAATCTTTTCATATGATTTAATTCTTTTTATGTGGCTCTTGGATAAGCAGAAGAGATAATCACTTATTTAATCAATTTTCAATATTTTCTTCTGTCAAATTCATCGAATTCACTGTGTATATTCACGTGTATTTATCATAATTGATATTCATGTTGATATATGTATTATACGTTAACGACATCTTTACCTGGCACATATCATCCAAACGAGCAGCACAACGAATATAATGAAGATGACTCCACCGGCGACCCCACTGGCGATGTACGCGAACTCGCTCTTGTCGCGGCAGTGGCGGCCCGTGAACGAGCCCGTGCAGCGACAAGATGGCTCGCCTCGCGCGTCCTTAACACACTCGCCGCCGTTGTCGCAGTAGTCCAAGCATACATCTGTAAACAAAATGAACAAATTTTTGTTGTGCAAGGAAGCTTAAATTATTTTTTAAACAGTGCCATCTATTGGTGATAATGAGAATTAAAATAGAAATGTAGAAAATCGTATACATTTAGATTGTATTAATTGCTTACGTTACAGATGGCATTATAGTTAGCACACAATTTTATAGGTTTATACTTTAATGACTAACTACAAGTTATTAATACACAGACATTGCGATATAACTGGAATATATGTGGTTAAATTTGTTTTGACAATAATTTTAACTACAGAATTTGATTAAGCTAAAAGTTCCAGTTTACACCGTAGATGTCGTTATTCTATAATTTTGTTAGTAAGTTCAAATAATTTTCAAGTTCAGGACGGAACCGAAAGAGATATGACAGGACCACCGTGCCAATTGCAAATCTTTACACTCTGCTTATTTGTTTAGACTCCATGAGTGAATGCTAATATAATAAACATATAACTTATAAGGAAGTAAATAAAAATAGACAGGGCTAAAGTTTTTTTAAGAAACGAACTTCTAGTAGCTTATGTTTTGTATCAAGTTAAGTCAATTTAATCCTTAAAATGAGGATTAAAAAAAACTTCAATTTTTATAACGTGTATATTTCTAGTTTTTTTTTGGTATTATTTAGGGGATTAAATGTTATTGCGGGACCAGGTGTACGAGTATAGAAGCCGGCAGTAGACAGGTCGGATATCGGTTCCACGGTTCAGCTGTGCATTTGATGCGAATCACATTTGCATATAGATGTATCGATCCCCGCTGAATAAACCTCAGCATATTGTTAAGCCGATAAGCTCTTTCTATAGCATAATGCAGTTGCCAAACTTGAATGGAAAACCAATGTTATTTTTAAGTGTCCAGTAAAGATTTAAAGTCGATTAGAATAGATAATATACTATAAACCCGTAGTACTGAAGCGGATTACTGAAGAATTATTGGTTAATCATGAGTCTTAAGAAGCCTTTATCAATGATTATGGAAGAAGTGGATACTTTCCTCCCAGCAGTGAATTAGTACAGTATGGTGATGTTGATATCAATCCTAATTGCCTTAAGCCTTCTAAATGTCGAATCATAACAAAATTAACAGGAGGTAGAGCTTGCGTTCCTTGGCTATGAGGTTGTACCATTGTAGCGAACTATTCTAAGCACGGTTGTAATTTTTTAAGGCATTAATAAAAGGAAAAAAACTAATAATGATAATATGGAGTTATGCATCGTAACAAGAGTAAATTTGCATCGTGCTTTGATACGCAGGCACATAACACAATTTCTAATAAAATATAATTTTTGGATTTGTATATGAATGGGAAAATAGATAAACTTTTTAATGATGGTGTGACTGATGTAAGTGAAGTCAATCATGTATACAATATATTTATGCTCTATCTTCTTTTTATAGTGGTACAAGGAGATATATTAATCGATATTTTTATTTATCAAATATTATGTAGTTTCTACTAGGCGTTGACCGCGTCGCCGTACAACGTATACTAGTCGAACTCTCGAAATCATTTAAAATATTTATAAATAAAATCGTTAAAAAAATGAGAACTGAATTCTGAATAGATCTGCTGTGTAATATTTGTAATAGGTATCGCTGGGTTTCGTTATTTTTTTGGGTATCGTTACCACAGTTTCTTTGCAGTGTTACTGTTAATTACCAAACAGGCTTGGTTATATTTGACGATTATAAGTGGTTTTGGAAATATATTATTATTTAACTAGACTATATTTAATATTAATTTTTGTTTACCAAGTCGTGAGTTATAAAGGAGCGACGTTTAGAATTATGCAAAGTTCTCAAAGGCGTTTGTAAGCTTTGAAGGCAATCAAGAAAGCTTAGCCCAAGGATTACAATAATAATTGCGAAGGGGTTCGGATTATACTGGATTTCTTCGGCAACGTTGTGGCTATATGCTTTTAAAGTTTGTTGCTGTTTGAGAAACGACGGTCTTATAACAAATCATTACTTTTTGACAGTCAAAGATTAACTAACATTTGCGGTATATTTTATGGTCATATGATTGTTGTTTGCCTTGAAGAGCCATCAATGAAAAAAACAAATTTTACTAGATTCCAAGGTTTCTAATAACTTTTAGATGGCCCGACAAACTTCGTTTCGCCTTAGAATTAATTTATTTATTAATTGCTGAACGGGTTGCACTTGGGTCGATTCCCTTCACCGAAGCCCCTTGTAATATACGACATATTTTTTGTTGTATAAGTCAGGATGTATAATTATATACTCTTTGTAGTTTCTGTAATTTCGTCAGAGAATACGAGCAAATGAAAAATGTATAAGAAAACGCATTTTCTTGAGCGTAGACAAATCTAACAAATCAAATATCATAAAATCTGTGAAGCCGTTCTTGAGTTATAATTGATCGGGACTGACCTATGCAAATCTTGCCGGTGCCGTTGAAGCCGGGCTTGCACTGGCACTTGAACTCGCTGGTCTCTGGGATGAGCAGGCAGTAGGCGTTGGTGTCGCAGTGCATCTCCGGCCCGCTCATCTCGCAAGGGTTCGTGCACTCCTCCTCTGACGTCTGCGGGTACATATATAACATTATTACAAATTCATAAACAAGGTAATGTGTGTATAACATATTATTTATCGATCAGTAGTCTTGTATTACTATACTATGAGTATAATAGTACTACTACAATAACTTGAGACTGAGAGATATTTTAAGGTCAACTTTATCGCCAATATAAATTGCCATTATGATGCTATTTGCCCAAGATCACCATGCCATTTACTCTTTTCAGAGTGTGATTAAAGCATTGGTTACCTATATTTAAGGTTTACGACGAAACCCATTACAACTACCTTTTTAGTATTTTAAATTTTATCAATTTAAGTTAGACAAAGTAAAATATTTGAATATTATCATAGTGTTATATCAGTTTATCAAGTAATAATAACGACTTGGTCTGAGGCACGGTTGTATCGTGCGACTTCAAAGACTGCTACTGAAGTGTCCCGCATAATGCGAGAGTTGGGGTCGTAATTGTTCCGGTTATCAGGTTCGGGGGAAGGTTGTAACATCGTTCACAATAGAGTTACGAACACTTCTTATTCAACAACTTCAATATTGTTAATAAGTTTCGTGGGATTCAGGAAGACAATATTTGTAGTCAGCGTTCAAACTTTATGGCTCGACGAATTGTTGTTATAAAAGAAAGTTCTGTTTATATCGCTTGCTTTGAAACTAAGAAATAATAAAAATTAATAAAGTTTGAATTATAGTTCAGTTATATTGATATTTTCTGTCAAATTTGAGATCAAATAATTTCGTTGAAAGGCGAATAATGATCACTTTTGTAACTTTCTCTTTTAAGAGATTAGAGAATATAATAATTAAACGCATCTATGAATTAGTCTAAATTATATCGGATTTTTATGCTCGAAAATTTAGTAAGAATTATTGTACGACGGCTGAACCTTATAGACTATCAGTGTATACTACGTCGATTCAAATGTAAGACGAGAGGAAAGTAATCTTTATATCACTTTCTTTTATCTATACACACGTAAGGTAAGGTAAAGAGCTTTAACAATGTTTATTTTATAGAAAATCGTGAATAAATATGATGAATAGTGAACTCAAAGTATATTAAAACAGTATCCAATGATATTTGTTATCGCGCCATGTATTACGGACCAAAGTCTTAATAAATGCAATTCAAACATGATAAATAACACGAGAGGCGTGTCATTAATTATACATTCGTTGCCGCAAATTTGCCGGCGCCTACGTCTCCGTCGCGCAAACTTCCTAACAAACGATTTAATTAGCAAATATTTTTTTCTTATTATTGTCGTCCTATTTTTCGCACTGTTACGTTGAAAATATTTGGAATTCTTTGTGATATATTAACAATAATTTTTATAAACAGGGAATACAATAAGAAAAAATAAATGGTGGGAATGTCTATTTTTAGATTGATTACAACCTCAAAGAACTTTTTAAATTGTGAGAAACTCGTATCACAATTCGTTGAAAAAGTTTTGAGTTTATCGCGTTCAACGTCCCAAGGACGTTGAACAAGGATAAACGATATACCATAAAAGGGGAGGGAGCTTGAGGGGGACTTTGTTTTTTGTTTTCTGGTTATGTTTCGTATTTCACACATATTAACCGTCAGCGTAAGGAAATGTAATACATACCGCTCCAGGGCCTCTAGTGCTGGTGTTGATAGGGCAGGGTACGCAGAGGGTCTGCTGAGCCTCCGACTGATATGTGCCCTTTTTGCATTGTATACACGTGTTCAGGGTTACGTTGAGGTATAAACCTGTAATTTAAATAAGTAAATAATTAGTGATGACAATACAATGTCTCATTATTGATATAATCGTCATATACAGTTGCTGGTAGATGTTTTTTCATGAGAGGAAATCCGTAAAATTAGTTTAGTTTTAAAATTTCAGAATGATAGAAAATAATTAATATATTATAATTGCAAATACGCAAATTTAAATAAATAATAAACAATTTCGTCAAAACATTTTTTGTGAGAATAATCTCGAAATTTAATGGTTCGAATTTAGAACGCAAAATGATTGGGCGTCACTCACCAACATACAACAACATTAGTTTTGGCTTTTTCAAGATGTCGGACTTTAATGTGTGTTATTTGTGAAATTCTTCTTTGTGATTACAAATGGTTATCGAGCGTCAAGTTTGTAAGGAATATGGTAAGTATTTTTTCTTTAAATATAATGAATAAACTAGTGTTTTGTCACGATCCCACCTGATGTTAAGTGGTGATGTGACCTCAAAGATGGTACACACTAGTTCATCACTTTTCTACATTTTATGTCATTTAAAAATGTATGTTGAATATAGTCTATAATACTGCGTTTATATTGAACTATTATATGGAACTTAATTAATTGTTGGTGTATCGAATGTTTTGTTAAAATATACAGAGTATAATATATTTATTGGAGTTATAAATAGTTTTAGATACTTTACTTTGTACGCAATTACGTATACTGAGGCAGAAAATAGAGCTTGTAACCTTTACGCGCGGTCAAAGTGAAACTTCTATTATAGAGTTGGGCACAAAGTTGACGGTAACATTGTCAACTACAGTATCATTAAATGTAATATTGAATAAACTATAAATGTTTTATTTTAAAGTTCAGTACTATGAAGAATATGGTATGATTTTTTAATACTTAGTCATTAATTATTTCTATCAATCATTATTAAGCTATAATTAATATAGCTTTATGAAAAATATAAAGGCTAAATTTCAATTTTGAAGTTAGAATTGTTTTTAATTTATTCATTCTTTAGTAATTTTAAGACTTGATTAGGGCGTGATGCCTGGCGTGGACGTCGGCAAATGACACAACGAACGCTCGATGGGAGGTTATCAACACACACAGAAAATAAGAAAGACAGAGATAGAGCATGAACAAAAGTTTGACAAGATAGATCTAGTGGTGACAGTAATTACCAGGCTTGCAGACAGGCAAAGAGCACTGGTCTGGTGAGGAGGCGCCGGGCTGCGGCGTGGTGGTGCCGGGTGGGCATGGCGCGCACGCTGCGCCTGCGCCGCTCCCCCGCCACGTGCCTGCCGGACACGGCTCGCACCCGCCCTCGCCGCCCAATTGCTCTCCTGGTAAAGTAACACAAGTATTGTATAACATATATTATATAACACTTGAATAATTTACGTAAAAATCGATTAATATTTGAAGTTATACTTCTTTTGGTGCCTTAGGGAAAAATGATTTGAGTAAAGTTTTACAATGCGCGCTCACCGTCACGAAAAACCGACACCCTGAAGTTAGCTATAGTCAACATTTTAGATGACGTTTTAGTTAACGTATGTTT
>DWTW01001670.1:0-12204 GCA_018246275.1 Papilio slateri
TATATAAACAGATGTATTAAATCTTTGAAAGAAGCTGATAGTTGATTACGAATGGGTGAGTTACTTGTTAAATGTCTTCTGTTCGCCGATAAATAAATAGTGTTTGCATCATCGGTACAGGACTTACAAGCAATGGTAAATGTAATGAATGAATCACAGGAAAGTAGAGGTATGAACACAAATGTAGACAGGACTAAGGTTATGGTGTTTGAAAGATAATAAAGTAAGACAGTGATTGAAATAGACATAAACGGTAAAAACTTGGTGAATGAACGTATAAATGTAAAAAAGCGAGAGAGGTGTGCCAGGATCGAGCCAAATGGAAATCCCAAGTCTCTGCGCACACTTTTGGGTCAAAGACGTGAGTGTATGTATATAAATTATGCTTTAATGCCCTTGGAATCACCGCAACTTTTACAATGTTTACATGATAGGTTAATCGATTTTAATTTAATCAGTTTACTTTATCTTATTGATATCTCGTCGATATAAGCCTTGGATTAAATGGGAGCCATAAATTAAAATTAAAAATTCTGTGAGATAATTCACTTTCTTCGGCGAGTCTTTGATTTGCCACTCAATCAGCGGATTAATGTCAGGGAACTTTAATTTGCTTATATAATAGAGATTGAGTCTTGCCTCACTAGGACGTTATGACGAAATTTCGGGCCACGTATCCAAACAGTTAATTTCGAAATGTATGGTAGGTAATTCATTTGGTCGCCAACTATCGAAACCTGACTACCTCTGGCGTCCCAATGTCGCCATGTAGAGTAGCCATGGCATCTCGGCAGTGAATTCGTTTAAGAAAACTACGGCGGCTAGTTTGGCGACAGTTAGTGCGGCAAGCTGCAACCTGCATTGTACGCGTACATTTTAGTGGCAACGTCGCCAGGCCGCGAGTATCCATTTGCCGCTTAGGGAGCCGTAGCTCGTGGCCACGCTTCCAAATTGGCGAAGTTGCCACACCGTAGCCTAGTGAGTTACGCCTACTACTAACGCGGCATAAATTGGTGCCTCATGATTTGACTGATCTCATCAGCGATCAGCCCGCTTAACAAAGTAGTTGTTGGATCCCGATCAAATGACACCCTAAGGCCAAGACTTAGGGACGCCTAAGCGAAGTTTATTCAGAGTGAAGAGATGGTCACTTTATCGTGTAATTCATTACAGCTTCTTCGGAAACAGTTAAGCAACAACAGCAGATGACTATAACTGTGAGTTTACACTGCCGAAAACATACGGCTCATAGTCTGTCTGCGAAATTGCATCAGAAATTATGTGATCCCCAGCAGAACCAGAATGCTCGATTTTTGTAGCGATGAGAACTGCGATTTTGAAATTTGAATTTTAACTGTAATTTTTTACATCTGCCGGGCGTCCTGTGACGGCCAACTTTTTTTATTTGTCTTTTATCTACCTGAGCGAAGCTAGAGCGAATTACTAGTATATTATATTATGAGATTAACATTTCATGGTCTAAATATATTTTTGTCAATAGAAACGTAAATTTTTAAAACTTCTACTACCGGCCATTTGTTCTGTTCCTAAATATTAAATATATAAATAATAATAGATAAGTTATTATTGTATAAATATAATAAATCGTAGGGGGAAACTAGAAGTATCATTATATGAGTAGAACGTAATAGCTTTTGATATTTGTAAAATCAAAGACAACATTAAATTGTTGTAGGTCCAGTGCACTGAACATAAACATCATATTTCATGTTATTATGGAAAATCATCTTCTGCTGATAACACGGAGGTGTTATAAATTACCCTAAGATAATAACAACATCCTTATCTTTTAGATATATCGATATAGATAAACCATAATTGTATTATTAAAACTATCTAGTTAATAAAACGTACGATCACGTAGTGCGGTGTAAGTACAGACTAGTTTCGGACCTGTTAGAGGTCCTTCAACACCAGGGTGCGAGGCGGGACTTGATGAAGGACCTCCGACAAGTCCGAAACTAGTCGGTACCTATACTGGACTACGTGAACGTTAATTTACCCGTTTTAATTAATTATTTAGTTCAACCATAATTATTTGTTAAACTCTTTGATTCGATAGGGACTGCTGCAGTAAATAAATAAATGACATGGTTTTAATGTACGACAAACCCCGACGAACATTTTACGATACTTCTACGTTTATTCATTTTAAGGATGACATAAATTATATGAACTAATTTTTTGAAACATAGTTCTTCAACGTAGCTTTTAGTACGTCACAACTGCTAGCCGACATAAATTCACACGTACAAGTAGGACACCCCTACAAACTTTGTCACCCACTTTTGCAACGTAGATTTGCCTTGTCATACTTTCTTCATCCTTTTAACAACAACCGTAGCACATTTTACTAAATTTTAGTTAATTTTCTTTTAAAATTAATTGAATTGCTTTGTGATTAAATAATTAAACTTTATTATTTTACACACGCAAAATACGCGCTAGACGTGGAGTTGCGGAAAAATAGCCCCCAACTACTAACTAAAGTTAATTTTTTAATGTAATTGATTTTTAACAAATAAATATTTTCACTAAAATATGTGTAAATGTAAGTGCAAATTTTTAAATTGATTTCCTGCGTTATTTGCTTTGTGAAAGAAGAGGAGAGAAAAGCCGTATGAAATTCATTCTTGAATTACGCAGTATACAATACTCTCACGAGAACGAGACGTCTTTATGACGGAGGTCTCCCCACCGCACACTAGTCGCTAGTGCACGAAAATGTATAATTCTTGGATGTATTCATATTTATAAATAACATTCAAAAATACATATTACAAAATGTAAAAAAAAATATTTTATAATTTATAGCTCGATTTTATAATTTTAAAACTGTAACATTGTAATGACATATTGGATGTCATTCATCTGTCACTTATATGTTAAGTTTTGTCAAAACTTGAATATAACCTATAAACCTATTGTTACAGACAAATTTAACGATCTAAAATAGTATAGAAATATAAAAATGAGACTAAACCCCGTATTATTCTCGGCGCCATTTAATAAGTCTGCAAGGGCACCGCAAAGAGAACCTGTTCCTTTTCAAATGCTTTTACCACTGAAGCTGAAGAAAACAGTATCAGGAAAAGGAGATAAACTTAAAGAAGCAGCTTGCATGCAAGAGATTTCAATAATGTTTGCGTGCTTCAAAAAGCACGACTTCGATCAGCAAGAATGCATGAAGGAAATAACTGCCTTTCAAGGTTGTTACCGCGACTACAGCGAGAAACTTGCAACGCAAAGAGAACAAGGTAAAAAGGGCATCTTAGTGCCTGGAGAAAAGAAGTTAACACATAGACAATTGAATCAACTACTTAAAGCGTTTCCAGCCAAAAAATAATATGAAATATTTCTAGTTTTCTTTTTAGCTTTAATCATAGTATAGTATAAATAAAATGTTTATTTATAAAAAGTGGACTTTTAATATCAAAGCTAAATAGATTTTAGGTATTTTTGTACACTGATTTATATCAGTGTATTGAAATAATAAAATGCTCTGTAGCAATTATAGCTTTATTTATCACACATACATATTTGAATATCTATTAAATGTCATAAATTTTATGTTACCATGTAATGCATGATCCCCTGAGGGTAAAAACCTCCTCCATTTCTCTTTGCTGGATGCAATGCTCATCCACTCTTTGCCTGCAAATTCTACAAGATCATCAGCCCATCGTTTCCGTTGTCTGCCCACTTTCCTTTTGCCTGGCGGCCTTAGGGCCGGTTAGCCATTTAGTTATTTTATGGGTCCACGTCTCGTCCTTGTACCGGGCGATGTGCCCAGCCAACCTCGATTTCTGGCATAGGTTGAACTGAAGCGCATCTGTCAACTGTGTTTTTTTCCTTATGTCTATATTACTTGATTTTTGAATTTTTCTCAGCTTTAAGGTACTTCTTTCCATTGCATGTTGACAAGACAAGATTTTATTTTTTACCTTTTCAGTGTATACCCATGTTTTGCTTCCATATGTTAAGCAAGGTGGGATGCAGGAATCCATTATTATTATCTTTTTTAGTTTTATGTTGTATTTTCCTTTTAGGATTTCTTTTTACGCCCAGTATTTCTTCCAACTTATTTTTATTCTTCTGTCTACTTCTTTCTCATTACTGTTGGTGTCAAAACAAACCATTTTGCCTAAGTATACATACCCTTATTCTATTATCTTCTATTGTGATGGTTTTCTTATGGCTACTCGTCATAATTTTAGTTTTAGATGCATTTATGTATGAGCCAGCTTTTTGACATTCTATGTCTAGAGTATGTAACATTATTTCCAGGTCTTGGGCCGTATTACTGAATAGAGCTATGTTATCAGCAAATTAAATGTGTCAACCTTTTCGTTTTTATTCATATGCCTTTGTTTTTCCAATGAAGGTTTGAAATATTTTTCCAGTACCGCTATAACTGTAGCAATTAATCCATTTCAATTCTTGCAATAATTATTTATTTGAATATAATGAGCTTTCGCTGCTTTGGATAGTAAGCTTCATTATCAAATCAGTAAAATATTACAGCTTCAATGATAATGACTACTGACACACCTGAATCCAATATCATACAATTTTAATTTTGTACAATGTACAAAAAGTTTACATCATGAAATAATTTAATGAGACTCACAAATGTAACATTATTTCATTGTAAAGTATGATATGGCAAGATCGGTACATCACTGTCCATGGGGAGCTTGTACTTGTATAGTAGTTGTCATTGAACTTCACACACCCTTGAACATGTGAAGGCAGAGAATACGGATTTCCACTTGGCCCGGGCCTGGCACACCTCTTTCGCCTCTTCTACATTCATACATCTATGCATGCAAGCTTGTTGGTTACGGGTACTCTTAATACCACCCTTTAGTATGTCACCAATCTGGTTAGTATATGTTCGCCTAGGGCCCTAACTAACGCCCCACTCACTTTCACAACATAAATGTCTCTTGCCATTCTTCTTTCATTCATCCTCACAACATACCCAAACCGCTAAAGAATACCTTTCTCAATTTTAGTCACAACATCCTCTTTTAAGCTACACTCCCATACAACCCTATTTTTAATCTTATCATTCAGAGTTACAAAAAGCATAATTCTCAAGGATCACATCTCAATTGCATCAATACTATTTACATGTTTTTCCTGCCAGCTCTCATTACTATACATTAAAGTGGGAACAAGTACAGTATTTTATATTGCCAGATGTGCCTTCTTAGACACATTCTAGCTATGCACTACCTATGGCCACATTCACTTTATTTCCCGCATTCACTCGTCGATCAAAATCTTTAACATGCCTACCATCTCTACTAAACATACATCCCAAATATACAAACGCTTCCACCTGTTCCACTTCTTTACCTTTGACATGTTATTTAATTACTATTAAGTATTTTAATTACTGTCGTGTCGTTCTCTTTCAAAGACCATTATTATTGTCTTGTCTATGTTTATCTTCATACCTCTCCCTTCCAACAAACCATTTATTACTTTCAGCATCAATTGTAAGTCCTCCACTGATGCAAATATGATCCGATCATCGGCATACAAGAGATTTTACAAATAAATCACTCATCCTTAACCTACATTCTTCATCTTTCAAATAATTATCCGCAAATAGATTGAACAGCTACAGCATTGCTACACAGCTGTCTTATGCCTTAATGATGCTAGCTAAACCAATCTGAGTTAACCCTAACACAAGCTGTACAAACTCTATAAAAATACTTGTATGTGTTAGATCACTGTTCAATCCAAAAGCAGTCAAGATTGACCACAGATCCTCTCTTTTTACTTTATCATAGGCCTTTTACAAATCTACGAAGACTTTTAATTTTTAGCCAAAAACTTTTTTGTTATCATGAGCAAAGAAAAGATCTGAACTGTGCAACCCATTCCTTTCCTAAAACCTGCTTGCCCATCACACATTCGTAAATGGTTACTGTGGTATGTAAAGAATCTAATTTGTTTCATAGTCTGTTAATTAATAATACTAGTCAACACTCGTGGAATTCTGCACGTGTTGACTAGTATTATTTTGTACCAAATCGTTTTGTTTATATATGAAATTTAAGAGAAGTGGTACTAAAAATGTACCACTTCTCTTAAATTATACTAGGTCTATTATTCGTAATTTTATTATTTTGCTGAGCAAAAGATAAATAAGCTATTTGTAAAATAAAGATTTACTAAAGGCAAACTAACTTTTTAAATCCCATGTAACACCAAATTTTGAGCATAATTGAGCCATTCATTGTTTAACAGGAAGAATCGTAAAGAGTTATCCAGCATTTTTATACATTCTATTGCGGCCATACAGCTGAACCCGGGCGGATGTTCAGTTATCTTTTAAGATATTAATAAAACTAAAGATAAAAATAAAAGATTCTGTAATTCATAAATTATATTTAAAATAGCAATAATATGTCAATTCTTCATAAAGTACACAAGTGTATAATGTAAAAAAAATAGCACAGATTTATCACTTTGGGGCAGTGTGAATCCATTGTGGCGAGGACACGTGAAGCTCGATGCGGCGCACCGTTATGAATTCATCATCTATTTCGTGCACATTGTAGAATCTTTCCAATTCTTCTATTGCTTTATCTTCAAGCTAGAAAAATATAGAATACAATTTATTATAAAAAACCAAAGTTTCAAAATGACAATAGTTTGTGTAAACATCTTTTGATATGAATGTCATTAAATGAAAAATAATATAATCTATCATAGAATGAATCAAGAAAAAATGGACAAGACGAAAAAAGCTATCACTATGAATGAGCCACATTGAATAAATCTCTGAAAATCAGCTCGATGTAGTAGTAATATACTCTCCTCCTCCTCCTCGGTCCTCTGATGAATGGTGTGCTGAGGCCCAACTATCATTCTCTCTGTCTTTAAAACATAAAAGCTAGCAATACATAACCTCTAAATAACCTAAATGACAAGATTTTTTTCATATTAAAATGTAATTTTTGATTATGATGGTCACCTACTTTTACCTCAATAACGGTGTTCTATTGCTTTATTATTTTGTTATCAAATTTAATTGTCCAGCAATAGACATACATAGGACTATAACATTGGCGAAGAGTTAGTGGCGATGGATAAACTTAAAGTAAAGCTATGCTATAAAAATAATGATCACTGTAATAAGTGTTGAGGAGCACTCGATAGCCTAATGGTTAAATTCGCCATTCGACAATGTCGTGATACATGTCCAACCAAGTTTAAAACTTGGTTGGACATGAATAAAAGCTAATATTTCATATATATGCACGAGGAGGGTCGACGTCAGGCGGACGGCCGTAAAAAAACCTCTAGCCATAACCTATTAGTGTGGATATCGGTCGTACTGTGCCGACTCCACATAAAAGTGGGAAAGGGGGAGGGAGAAGAAGCTATACTACAAAAATAAAAAGGCATCGGGTTAATACATCTAAGGCAAGTATTGCCGCGAGTAATGAGCTGGCTATCGGAGGCTCAAAAAATTACAGCTCAACTTTAATTCCTACCTGAGTCAGGGCCAAAGGCTTTGTCATGATCCTAGAAAAGTCATCCTTCTGCTTCTTTTGGTCAGCCAAAATCTGATTGAACTCAACAGCTTTGGCCTTCGGGCTGCTACTAGCGACTGGTGCTTCGCAAATTTTCCACGGATTTTTGGGCTTGTCCGGTGGACTTCCTAAGTTCAATTTATTAGATAAGTAATTGTCCAAGTTTTGTGGTGCCGACACATCATTGCCTTGCATCGCCAGCTTCTTTCTTTGCTTTTGAGAGAGTTTAGGTCCAAAATGACTTATAACTAAACTACACTGTGGGCTCCAATTTGATTCAGAGAGTGGCGTTTCCTTGGGAGATTCTGACATACGGGAGGTACTTGGTCCATGACTGTCTTTGGTTGGAGTCATGGCATTCGGAGAATTGCTCTTGGTTAGTTTTATAAATGATTCAGTCGGGGTTTCGTTGAGAATATCTTTAGCAGTTATGATAGCTTTAAGTCTGGCTTGAATGACCTTTTGCTGCTTTTGTTGTGCCGAGGGTACTTCTATCCATTTATCCTTTTTCTCTGTGTGCTTTTTCTCATTTTCTTTTCCGATAGAACTCAAGGATAGAGTGACATCTCCTGAATTATCATAAGACAGGTCCAAAGAATTAACAGAGCTTACTGATTCATATCTCATTCTAGCTTTCTCACTCTCCGTATACTCAATTTTTTTCGATTGTTTAGCTTTTTTCTTAGTGATCTCAATGATGCTGTCATCTTTCTTTAAATCTTCATCGATTATACTAAGATTTACGGGTGAATTCTTTGCAAAATCATCAATAACTTCATCATTGGGGCTGTTAAAGAAAGGTGTGATGACCCTTGATGACATTATCGGATTAAACTTGCAGTAATATCTTGATATATCCTCTAGCAGAGTATCCTCTAATAAATCGAGTGAACGATTTTCGAGTATATTACAAATGTTAAGGGCAATGAATTCCATACTGCATTGTTTAAGTTGTGTTGCGTTGTATGTGTGAGCGAACTGGCAAAGCTCGGCGCAGTTTTTCAATGTTATCAAACTGGCTAATGTCACTTCACACATCTCCCTCAGTCGAGTTATGAACAGTTGGTCCGCTACAATAAGCATGCTGCAAATGAAATCGATGCTGTCCGAATTCTCGATTTCGGGACAACAGTCTGTGTAGAGGAAGTTAATAACCGGCAATAGTATGCCATAGTTTATTGGTAGAGTCACCGTTGACATCACTTTACTCTGAAAGTTAATTAATTTGCTTTACTATTTTACGATTAAAAAAAAGTGATTATTATTGACAGCCAGAAAACGTCCAAAGATGTAGGTCACCCTAAAGAGTCCTGGGCGCCCATAGAGTAGCCTCTAGGAGGACGAGGTTTGGATATGTACCTCTAGATAGGCAAAATGCTGCGAAGCATATGAGAGGTAGGATTCCAAACGGTGATCCCGTGGCCTCTTGTCTGTGCTGTGGCGACTACCGTGGGGTTTAGTCGGTGCAAGCCCGACATAACTCATCTCAACTACCACCTGCCCCATTGAGTTAAGTATGCGTAAGGCGTGTCCGCACGTTGAAAAAAAAAGGTCATCCATTATTATGAATATGTGTAATCTCTAAAATATGTATGGATGATTATTTTTAAAAAAGCGAGTGGCGGACTTAATGCTGGCCAAGTACTGCTACCAATAAATACCACCAGCCTTTCCGAAGAGACACATTCATACAACTAAACCCGGTGACAATGAAAGTTCATTCTTGTTAGGTACATGAATAAATATTCAGTTTTTCTGTACACAGTTTTCTGTAAACATAGCCTGTAACTACCTCAGTCCAGGAATGCATGAACATGCCACTGAAGTACTCGAGCCGGGCCGCTAGTACACATTTGTGAGCGGGTACCAGCGAGCCGTCCTTGCAGCCCACATTGGTGTCAACTAGTTCGGGGAATGACTCACGGTCACGGTGCGGCGGCGTGTTCTTAGTGTAGGTCGCACTATCCTTTAGGTGTACGCTACCATCTCTGTAACTGTAAACAAAGAGAAGTGAACTATTGAGCTATATATTTTATGGCTCTTTAATTAATTCAACATGTGTTAAAGAATTATGTGTTACAAAGGTTTGAATGGTAAATATATGAGTCCTCAGACGTCCCCTGCTAGATGTAGGCCTCTTCCATGAATCGTCATAAAAATGGTCGCTTTACCACTTAATAATACAAGTGACACATTAATAAGGTCCAAATCAATTCATAAGTTCTTTTGACAGTGGTAGAGCCCGGAACAGCCTTTCTCATCAAATCTTATCCAGACGAAACGTATTTCTACTTCACGCCCGTCTTCTGTGAGGTCGTGGTATTTCACCGGTCGAGTCGGCCCATTCGTGCAACAGATATTGTTGTTGCGGGCTCTACCACTGTTTGGCAATCAGTTCACCATATTTTTCTTTATCTCATGCGAGGCGGAAAACTTTCATACTTTTCTTGAATTCAAAAAAAAACATATAATTTAAAAACTTTACGCTATAAAACGCAGAAGACGCTGGGACCACGCTACAAAACTGAGAAGGCTACTCTCTCTCACTTTATTTGTTCGCCGCGATTTTAATGTTCTAATTTTATCGCAATACATACCAAGAACGTAGAAATTAATTATGAACCTTTCTTAAATATTTTCAGATGTCAATTCAAGTTAAAATATTATATATAACAACTTACTAGAACTTATCAAGCAGTTTGTGTAGGGCCAGCACTTTGAGCCGTTTAGCGCTGGCTTGCAGCAGCTTGACGGGGTCACAGTGGAGGTTCCGCGGCGGAGTGTCAGTGTTACGACGGTTTCGACCGTTACGTTTGTTGTTCTGACCTTTGTATACTTCGAATGCTGTTACTTCCATTGGATTGTCTGTAGGGACAAAATATGTATGTGAGAGAAAAATATCACCAAGGTATTTTGAATATAGAGTTTATTTCTACTGTGTACTTTTCATTTCGCGTTACACTACAGCATGGGTTTGCAAATAGTTTAAAGTGGGGTAGAATTTTTTTATTGAGGTCCATAAAAAAAAAACAGATAATGATTCAGTACTTCATTGCACTTGTTAAAAAGGTACTAGGTAACTGAGTTAGATTCTAAGTGGCTTTCAAAAGTATGAAAATAGGCCTACTAATATCATTTTATCATTTGAATAAATATCTAGGTGATTTAATATGGACCCCCAAATTTTGTTCAATATAACAAAATTTGGCGGTCCAGAGTTTGACATTCGGTCGGTTTCGGTCTGCCCGGTGCTGACCGAACCAACCAAATGTATCACTACACCAGGTATCACCAAATATATCGTATTTATTTTGATCGTATTTATTTATCATAAATTTATATTTAGGTTTTGTTGGTTTAACATTCGCGTCTTTCATTCTTATTTGTGCAGTTGAATAGGTCTTCTTTAATCTATTTTTTTTATCTAAGGCCTTTTTGGGTGAATTACGTCTCAGATTGTCAGCAAAAGTAATAATGTGAAATTAAATAGTTTAAAAAAATCTCACCAATAGCATCTATTTCAATATCAGGCTCGTTTTGTTTCTCCTTCTTGATCACGGCATTTAGATCCTCTTTTCTTATCTTAAGGCCGCAGGGTCCTAATTCTGTTACATCGCAAGTACCAGTGTACATGTACCTCAGTATCCTATCAAACACTTCGGGATGAACGTTGTCTAGGTGCACGATGGGTTTGTGATCGGTATTTGTGCGTGAGTCCTGATACAATTTGTACAAGTATTCGCTGCTAGATGCCACGATGAATATGTGCGCTGGATATAGTTTGCTGCCGACCTAACAACGAAATTATTATAATATTATAAAAGCGAACGCTGTCTGTCGCGTTTTACACCGTTAATTATAATTATTTTTGAGAAGGACATAGGCTTCCATATTTTACAAACATAAATTACAACAAGGAGAGAAATGGACGGAAAAAAATATATTATGAACCTATTAATTGTCATGTTTCATGAAGTTCATATTTGCAATTCAATAACTGGTGACATTGATTACAATTTCTCTGTGTTTATTTAAACTACAATTTTTGAAGATTTGATGAAGAATGTCATAAGTCGATTATATTGGTTTTATATATATACGAGACACCATCTTAAATCTCAAGAATAACACGCTGAATGAAAATTATGGTCGAACAAAAATTTATTGTTTTTTTATATGAATGCAGTGCAATTATTTTTAAAATTGATTTGAATGGGACATCTTATTCTATTTCTTGAAATGATTCTTACCTTAAATATGACATCATGTAAAATATCATCTTCAGTAGCGGTTTCTAAAAGAGATTCCATATGTTTGGGCCAGCTCGATGGAGAAAGTTCAGGCAGAGATGTTAGGCCACAAGAAGGTTTGATCTAAAAACATTGAACGAACAACTAATTAGGTTATTTAAAATTTTATAATAAAAATTTAAATTTAATACCAGATAATAGGGAGCAGAATGCGTTACAGAATTGCGTCTATTAGGTTTAATTTTTTTTAAACCATTATCGTATTATAAAAAAATCTCGTGTTCATATGTTGGTCAGCGATGAACTTCGAATTACTCAAATGATCTTAATGAATTTTGTATATTAATTGTAACTTGGGCCAATTTAAAAGATAG
>DWTW01001671.1:0-12201 GCA_018246275.1 Papilio slateri
ATACACCGCGTTAATAGCGGCCGAGCAATCAGCATTATTTTGCTACTGTTTTTTTGTTGCCTATAAAAAACGATGGCCAGAAACGAAATTTGTTTTACTCAATGCCCACCGTTGGATAAAAATAAACTAAGGAATCAGCAGCTATTACGATATCCACAATGATTTAGAAAAAAATTTTTTACCAGTTATGATACTTGATGGCAGTTTTTTTAGATCTAACTTAATACAAACTTTAGAGTATATTTCAATAGGCACGATCGACAGAAGAAATACAATTTTTTGATATCGCAAATTGAATCTGTTCTGGACAACTTAATGAAAACGCCTTAATCCGACCTACTCAACCGTCTAAATATATATGTAGAATATTTGAAAAAAAATATATATTTAGATATTTATTTTCTTAGACAGATTTTCATAAATCTTTTATTAGGTCACGATAATCGAAAAATTGCATGGGTACCAAATGTAGAACGGACCTTAAACGACAAGTATATTTGTTTGAATATAATTTTACGTAATAGTAAAAAGTATCGTTTTTCAGATGTGGCGTTGATCTAAATAAACTGGTGTGAGACAGGCTATTTTCTTTTACTTAGGGTACCCCTTTAGGATAATCCGGTAGTAATTACTTTTGATTTCATTATTATTTGTAATTATTTTAATGTAATGTATCTTACGCATCTGATCTATTTGCTGGTAATAGTAATATATTTTTGATCACAAATTATATAGCGCTATCCCCAAGTTATTCTCTAACATTGAATCCCTCATTAAAATGGGATGACTGCGCACAACTTGGATACAATTATAAAACGTGAGAGTCGCGATCATGGTGCGGTTTTGGCCGGGCACGTATGGCTCCGGATAGAACAAAACAAACTGCGTGCCGTGATACCGTGCCTACCGTTACGTCAGCACACGTCGGTCAAATTACAGGGGCAGCGGAGAGCTTAGCACTTCTTAGGTGTCAAAATTGCCATAATTTTCACAGGCGTTATGCACCACGCCCTACCCTTAAAACAAGCCGACTTTTTGCCCACTTCGAAAAATTCAAACTCAATTTTCTTAATGATTTGTAGCCGCAACCGATATTTCGAAATTGGTCGATCCAATATCATACCTCGATCGATCGTGTGAAAATAATTTCGGCCGACGATTTTGGCCGACGCGTCCAAACTTTCTTCTGAGAATGCTGACAACGGTTGTCTACAGAAGTAATTTTAACTCCCCAATAAGAAATCAATTATAGTTTATAAATGATTGCGGTATTTATTAGTTAAACATTATTATTTTATGCAAATTACAATACTAAAGTTGGTGTTTATTATTACTGATTTCTTATTAAATGAAGAATTTTAAATTTTTGCCTGATAATTTTATGATCTTTTTACAAGCTAAAAATACTGCAGAAATATAATACGTTTATATTATATTATTCTCTTCATCTAGAAGATATCTACAAGTTTTTATCGACTTCCATAGCAATTATTATTATCGGGCAAAAATTATAAATTATTCATAATTATTCATGATTTTTGAATCAATTTTTATCATGTATTACGCAAAATATAATTAGACTTACATAAGTTGAAATTTATGATTCCTTAAAAGTTATCCTTTGTGAATAATTTTCATTTTAGTTGTACAAATTTTTACAAATAAGGCTTCTAATTAATTCTTAAGGAGTGTTAATGTGAAAATTGGTAGCTGTTCATTTTATAAATCGACTATTTCACGGCGATTTATAAACAGAAGCTTAGGAGCATAAATCAAGTTCAACACAAGCTCTGTTATTGCATGTTTCTAGACAAAATTAATGGCATGCTTTTGACGGTTAACCGAACGTGAAATTGTCCAAGTTTGAAGTGTGTCGGCGAGACAAGTGTGGCGACAACTGGGCCGAACCTAGTTGTCTGTTACCGTGAATTGTGCAAAAGGGGTCCTACCTGCGATCCGTACAGACAGCACCGGAGTGATGTTCGCAGATGCCTTGTAAACAGAAGAAAAACCATTTCAACTTGTTAGTAGAGTTGTACGGTATCGTCGTGCTACATTACACAATACTCACAATGAATACCATCATCTTGAAGGGTTTTTTTCGCATGTTTAATTTCGTTTCGCGTGGAAGTCAACAAGATGGACTTAAGGGTTCTCTCAGCAAACTGTTAAACAATTGTTGCGTTATGGTCAATAGAGCACGGTTGGTTTTTGTCCCATTTTTTTTTTGAAGTTAGTTCAAAACCGCTATAAGGGTCGAAATTATGTTTACGGTAACCCTGAAAGGATTTAAGAGTTTTCAAAGTCTTAGATTGTAAGCCGATTTAACCGGTTACATATTGTTGGAAAAATATTTTAAACTGTGTCGGTAAATTTCTTAGACCATTTGTGCAATCATAAACCCGTATACGCGATTATGTTGACTACAATTGGATGAGTGTATATCTTTGGGGGACTATATCGGGGACTAATAATCGTGCGGTGAAATTGGCGATGAAAAATGTGTTTCAACTAATATTAATGAAAACCAATCTCTATATCTCTATACATTTAAAACAAGCGGAGGAGTTGCAAGTGCATTACAAAAGAAGAAAGTTGTTAGAGGAAGAATAAGAAGGAAAGGAAGAAGTTGTGCTGGAGAGTGAAACGAGTTATTTGTTTCAAACATTTTGATTTTGTTTAGCAGTTTTTGAAGTCTTGCTGCGTAATCTATATTGTACATTAATTTCTCTTAAATGAACTTTGAACAGAACACTGTTAAATACGTCAGAGATATCAATCAAATAGTTAATACAGTGAATGTTTTATGAAGTATCACTACCTCGTGTAAAATGAAACAATTGATTTAAATTTATTTAAAGATTTAAATTTGAATGTACAGTAAACTTATCAGTTATTGTGGATTAAGAACATTAAAAATGTAAAAGATCTGCAGTTTTATCCCGTCTAAACAATGATTTTGCGTAAAACCTAAGCCGTATCGTTAATCATGAAATAAAAGAGGCATGAAATGAGCACATTTTTTTTTGCATGCCAAGGTTTCCAATATTAACGCCTATTGTGAAAAATGATTTCTATGAAAAGGATGGTTATCATGGACGCGTATCTCATTTGCTAAAAATTGCGGATAACTTTAAGAAAAAAAAACGGAAGTTTTTTTGCCTCTTCACACTGTTGTAATAAACGATTCCGAATAAACGGTCAATAGTTTTCGAATAATAAATCAGGAGTGGTTCCTTCCTGCTTCCATTGTGTTCACAGATATTTTGTGACATTTTGCAAAAGTTGTACAATGTGCGACATATTGTACAACTTAACAAATAATTAAAGAATTGGTTGACACACGCCATTACATACATATATTGATTTGGAGTTTACAATCGCTCACGCCTTAGTTTGTTTGAACAGCACTCGTGCCATTAGGGAGATTTATATTTCAGTATAATACAGATCGTAAATTCATTTCTAACTTAACAATTCCACACAATAATGCCCAATTCTCGGAGAAGTAATAAATGGTGTACCAATTATTCGAAACGCATTCGACCGGAAGTTTCCGAGTGCATTTATAATAGGTTTCGAACGCAGATCTGATTTTAAACAAATATCAGTATATATGAAACGATTTCGGGCGTCGCCTAAGCTGGTAAGTATTGAAGATTAAGGCGAAATCCTGTTATTGTTTGTTTTCTTTACACTAATTCTATTGTATTGCGGCTTTGGTTAGTCGTTGCCTCACGTTCGGTGTAAATCTCTATGGCCGCGGAGAATAAAAAAGCGTTAGTATAAATTATTTCCAATACATTTTTGGATATTCAACTTTATTTTTATAAATACAAATGAAGAACAAACTTTTCACAATCTTATAATTACTGGTTACCTAGCTGTGATGTCGTTCGTGGCAAATATTGTATGATATGTTAAATAGGTAAAATAGGTTAAATAGCTTTATTTTTTTCTCAAAGAATTTACAGAATTCACTGAAGAGAAATCTAAAAGGTATATACAATATATAAATATTCTTACACCAGTGGTACTATATATTTAAGTTCACATTTTATGATTAACATAATTTCTAAGTTTATTTCTAGATGATAGCATAGAATTAATATCTCGGATATATCTAGGCAAGGTATTATATAACTGCGCTGCCTCAAATGACACACTTTTCTGTCCATAATTTGTTCTGGGTCTTGATAATTCTAATTTATCGTTGTTCCTGGTTTGATATCTATGAGTCCTCTTTTTAAGAATTATTTGTGAATTTATTTCATTTGTTATAATTTTCTTGACGAGAACACATTTTTATTATAGGTGTACAGTTGCTTTATATTTAATTTATTAGTTTTTGTAAAAAAAATCAGAAGTTGGTGAAAGATAATGGAACCGAAATAATATATTGATTAGTTTGTTTTGTGTCCTTTGTAGAATATCTAAGGTTGTTTTTGAAGCAGAACCCCATACCTCAATTAAATATTCGAGGTGTGGTTTAACTAATGAATCATAGAGAGTGTGACGGACTTGTGCCGGGATGCAATTGATTACTCTGCGCAGAACTCCAATAAGAGTACTAATTTTTGTTCGTATGTAATTAATATGAGTTTTCCATGTCAATTTACTATCTAGATGAAGACCTAGATACTTTTCCGTGTCAGATTTATTTATAGTTTTGTTATTTATTATTAAAGGGGCATGGTTTGGTATTTTTTTATTTTTTGCTGCAAAAATCATGTAAGAAGTTTTGGAAACATTAATTGTGAGTAAGTTGTACTTAAGCCATTCTTGTAAAATATTTAAATCACTTTGGGCTTGCGTAACAATATCCTGAATAGAGTGTGCAAAATAAAAAAGGCAAGTGTCATCTGCATAAAGTGTAATGTGACCTGTCAAACCTGACTTGCTTATGTCATTTATATAAATTAAAAATAAGAGTGGTCCCAAAATTGTTCGTGTTGATATCAATACGATATTCAAAAAACAAAATTTTACTCTTTTCTACTCGACTCCTGGTGTGTTACGATAGTTTCATAATATCAACATTATATATTATCAGTAAGAAACGTTATTTTTTCAGTAGGATATCAGGCAGTGCTTTGTGAGTCATTATTTCAGAAATTTTGTAAAAAAAACACTGGCTCTTTTGTTTTACAGGGGCATACAAATGTTGGTTTTAGTAGCATTCTGATTGTATCGGAATACTACAGCAAAATTCTTTTAGAATTGATTTTTTGTCTTTAAAATCGTTGACCAAATTGGAACAAGATTGCATGTTCTAAAACTGTAACACACGATCTTTATCTCCGATAATATATGACAAAGGGACGCGAGGAAACAAAAGGTGATCTTCGTGGTGAATTCACCACATTATAAACCCAACACCTTGATAGTGATTCCTTACTTAGTCACACGATTCATTTTGTAAAAAAAAACTTCTCAGACCAGATAAATTAAACCACGAGATTACTCTAAAAGCATCGGCTCCTGTATCTTGGAGAGGCGTCGTAGTTATCGAAATTAATTCTATGAATGATTGCTGTTGAATTAAGTAAAGAGATAAGTTTTCCCCTTCACAAGATACTATTATTTTTCTTTTTGGTTAATGGCTAGTTTGGTTAAAGTCTCAAGCCAGTTACAGTTAGAAGAAATCTTAAATGTATAACGTTATATATTTTATTTACGAATATTTGTTAAATGTCTAAATTGTCGGTGTTACTTTAGTGGTCTAAGATAATTTCGTTGTAAATATTTATCTTTTTGTACTTCGTTTGGATTTTACAAGAAGTGTGGCTTTTATCGTTAACATTTACTTAACGAAGGTAATCGTCTTTATCGGACACATGTTAAGTAACATAGTCGACACTTTGATCAAACTGCCTTAATTTAATACGTGTCTTACAAGCAATCTGAAATTCAATTAAAAGGATGAAAGTAATTGAAACAACGTTGGAGACAGAATGATGTTATCATGAGTTGATATCAGGTGATTCTGCTAATTAGACACATGCGCGTATGTTAAAACGAGTATCGAAATAAATAAATAAATTTAAAAGTTGTAATCCAGGAGAGGCACAGATGAACGATGTCCATGGGTCTTTTTAGCTGCTTTCACGACTTACACGGTCATTATTGGTCGTAAAAATATAGTCGATATAGCTATTTTTGTTTCAAGAACAACATAGATAATTTTTCTTAAATAGCCTGCCACGAGCATGTGGTGTGGCAAATCAGGTGCTGATTTAACCATAGTTGGCGCTAAGAGTGCCAACCGCCATCCATAAACAAGGAACTTATCAGACAAGCTTCAAGTTCTTTCATGAAAAAAAAACATTTTTTCAATTGAAAAATACTGAAACAATTAGTGCTTGCTAGTGCTTGTATCAAAATTCCACCTGGAGTCAAGTGGCGTTGTGATCGTTTGAAAAACGCATCAAAGGGTACAACTTCTTACTAATGGCTACAGACTATATACGTACATAGTCTGTATCATCATCACCATTTCGAAGCCCTTAAGGTCAAGTTCATACTAAAAAAAGTACTTAACTCCACTTTGAACATTTTTAACTTATAAGCCGGTAAATACAAAATTTTATATGGTACATTTTAAAGCGAGTACATTGTCCAAGCCGAGCGTCTTTCGCAGCCACATCAAAGTCCGCGGCCGACAATGCGCCCGGATCTTGGCACTACTGAAGCGAAGACGCGTGCCTCTAATCTCTATTGATATAACGGACCGAACGAAACCGTACGGACACCTTACGGATTTTTTTATTCCCACCTCTTTAGATTCGACGTCCCTATAAAACGATACACCGTTATTTTTTTGTTTGCCCTTTCATATAAGCAGTGTATTGAACGGTGCCGTTATGACAAACAAAAACGTTCAAGTGTTACAGTTTTTTGACATAACTGTATCAGCTCCCTTCGGTTCCGAAACACGAGTATCGCAAGGATTCGCTTCAAGGTGGAAGGAAGTAATACATTATTACTCGGCATCGAACTTACGTTATTGAATTACTTTTAAAACTGATTCGGTTTTTAGGACGCTGTTTGCACTTTCGCATCTGCTCCGGACTATTTATTTTTTTCTCGCCACAGATTTTTTGAACTTATATGTGGGCGCTTAATTACGGAGCACGTTTATAAAGATAATGTAATATAATCCTTATCGCGAACAATTGCGACAGAGCAAGGTGATGCAGAGTCCTTAAATTTATCTTTGAAATGTGTTCGTAATGCGATATTCTATTGATTCGTAAAGGTGACTCTGGCTGCATCGTTTTGGCACGTTCCCAATAACTGATCTATTTCTAGTTTCGGTGGCACCTTGTCCTGTTTTCGTTTGTGCATCTTTCCATTGCCTATCAATAATTATTAATAATAATTCGTAACGCAGATGTGAAGGGTTATTGTTATGATTTCTACAGATGCCGCAGCAAGGTGTGCTCGACTATGAATAATGGCATGTGCCGCATATAGGTACTTTGTTGTTACAAAGCCTTTATCACATCATTGTCATTATTAAATAAAATAAAATATCTACTAATATTCTAATAGAACGATGCATTCTCTAGAAGGATTTGTAGTTAATAAGTACTATATTGTGGAAATACTTTAAAATAAATTCCACATGCAAAAATCTAGTGATCTACTTAGGACAAAGTTTGTTTGTTGAGTAAAGAAGAAGTAAAATTTGTTTCCTTATCAGCAATACCACATAATACTACTTTACAATTCCTAGATTTTTTTTAATCTAGTTTGTTAACAGCAGACTCACTCGTCGGCAAACTTCAAAGGATTATTGGACGACGTTGACAGATGACATATCGGTTGCACAATGCGACGATATAAAGGGGTGGAGTGCATCGCGATGCAATCCATACGGGCACTCCACGGTCAACTCTTGCAACCCAACACTTCTGATACCCCTTCTCGATTTCAGCACGTGTGCAAATCTGATGTACTTTTATATTGCAACCATTGTCTGCGATGATTGATTAAATATTTGATTTTTTTGTTATCCAATAAAAAATAATAATGAAACTGTACAATTACACATTTAATATAGATATAATAGACTTTAAAATAGTTAATAAGTAACATGCTAATAATAAAAATGATAATAATTTAATGAAATGTACAAGTGAATAAATATTTGAAATAAAAACCTTGCTTAGATTTTTATTTTTCAAATACATATATTTTTTTAAATGTGTGTCATAAAAGATTTTTTTGTTTTAAAATAATAACCATCAAACTTATTATTACTTACAAATAAAGGTGCTTACTTCGAAAGTATTAATAATACTCTTGCCAACCAGAATCCTAAACAAATATTGCAGTTTGCCCACTGGCGCCTGTTATTTGATAGCTCTTCAAACAATGGTCATTTTGGCAAACAGTCGCTCGTGGGATAAATTATTTTTTTATAACAAGTCGTGGTAACGCTTAACTTTACAGAAAAAAGTGGTACTGATTATAAATAATGCGTAATGGACCTCTTTAGGATCGTCTCTTTTGATAATACCTTCAGCATATGTTACTATACATAACTATTGTTGATCTATGATTATCAGAATATATAAACCTTTAAATATTCGGCTATGAATGTCCCATCTATTTTAAACAGATTTGCTCTATCGCACAACTCTCTCTCTCAGAAGACTCAGAAACTGCACTCGTGTCTTTTATTAAATGAAAAACCAATGATGTTAGATAAAGATGTTACAATCTACGTCTATGGCTGTACTCAGTTTTTCTGTACTCAGCTCCCTACTATTTTCCTACTTTATGTGGGATTGGCGCAACAGGTTTCCGACTTCTACGTCGATCTATCATCCTTAATTTCTGTCGTCACTCCTTTCTTAATCATCGCACATCAATCTTTTCTTAGGTCCACCCCTAACCTTTTGCACCTTAATTTTTCTATTATTGATGCTACATTCAGGGTTCCCCTAATTTACTCGTTTTGTACCTTATCCATTCGTGTTACTCCACATATCCACCTTAACATTGGCTTTGCTGCCGCTGCACTCTCTTTTCATTTGTTTCTTTAACAGCCTACACTTCGACCCATTATATACATTATGACAAGTCTTACGATAGTTTTGTAAATTGTCCCCTTTATTTTTTTTCAACACCCTGTACTCTTACCACAAAACCATCCAGCCTTTTTCCATCAGGAATCTTTAAATCATGATTGGAATTTTATATATCCACTTTGTCTATTTTATTTTTAGTTAGATACAAAATGTTAAACAACGTGGTCACTAATTTTTATAGCTGTACAGTAGTAATTTACAGCCTCGAGTTAGCTTTACCCTTTTTGAATTATCTGAATAAATCCACAATTACTAAACGAGAATATATCACATATTTGTATCAAGATTGGAATTTTATTTCCCATGTTAAATAAAATTATCTTATTCAATAAAAAAAGATGTCTCAAGAAGCCGAATTCCCGAACTGGTTGAGACGGTCGTAACATTCTGACACACCGCCTTAGCTGTTATTAAGATTCATTTTAATTTTAAAAATAAAAGAAGTAGTATTTTAGGAATTTACTGAAAGCACTATCCTATTGTCTAAACGATTGTCTAAAAACAAAGATAAAGATAAAAATTTCAAGTAATTTATCATCGAGAAGTAGGCAGAGATTTCCTACTTTGACGGTGTCTATATATAAAGGTGTTTTTTTTGCAGGCATTAACTTTTCTTTTAGTACGTGTTTCATTGCGTGTATTAACTTCAAAAGTGCTTGGAGTTTTTTAGAGTACAAATTGTGGAATCCAAATTTTTGTATAGCTGCGAGGATTTGCAATTAGACACCGTTAGGCTAAACTTGCGTCCAATACAATTATTTTTGCAATAAAGTGCCAAGACCAAGAATAATGCAAGTTGTCAATATTTAAATAAATTTATCGTTATTTTCTCAATTTATTTCACGAAATTATCGAGCCGTGTATCATAAGGCCCAAACTTCGTAAATATCAAAGGAACTCTTATCGAAATGCGTTGAATATATTGGGGTACAAATTAGTGAGACGGGGCTCGATCACTCGAGATGGTGGTCGGCGATAAGTCGACACCGTCACTATAAAGACATAATTTAGTCAGCAGCAAACAAAAAGTATAACAGACGGAACTAGATGGACGATTCTGCCTCCGCATTTTAATTAACGACTGCGACCCGCGACTCAAGCGTCCTGTGCGGATGCAACCGTGCCTTGTGCCTTGCTTTTGTTTTTAAATTGACATGCGTTTGGATGCAGTTTGTTTTTGTATTTGTGACATCAAAGTCAACAATTTTTTTTGTTAATAAGACAAGCAAATCAGTGTAATGATTAATTATCTTAAACTAAGAATTTTATAGGTGCAACTACGACATTGATCAAAAAGGCATATTGCACAGGGTACTTTGGGTGATGATTTAGCACATAATCTATACGAGTCTGACAACCTATCCACTAAGCCATTGGACATGTTTAAATTTTTAAATTAACCATCGATCAATTTGTAAATGAAAATACTTCACTTGACAACTATGTCCTAATGGAGACATTTATAAAAGAGCCATTTCTTTGAGAATTATTATAAAACTTGCACCGATTTTGTCGGTATTCTCAAAAAGCTTTATACACAATTTTAGCTTTGTGTATACGTTTAATGAAGCATCTCAACTTCCTGCGATGATACGTATGGGGCAGTGTTCGCAATCCGGAAACGGTATTGTTATGATGTGCAAAACGAAAGGGTGAATACTGAGCTTCAAATTGTATGAAACGTCATAATTTCACGCTTATCGCACTTTAGCTTAAGCCTGCGACTGTGTATTTATAAAGTCATTGTAAGATTCTCTTATTCTTTCTATTATTTTTCTTCTCTAGATTCTCTTCTTCGATTCTCCTAATGCAGCATTCAGCAGTGAAGACAATTGTAACTGTCTAAAACTACGTTTTAGCAGAATGTAAAAGCCTAAATGAACAAGCAAAGAAAGCTCAAGATTCATTATTCGATTCAGATCATCAAAGATCACATTTATTTAAAAAAAAGTTGGTATACATTTTTTTTTAATTTATTGTCGGTATTCAAAATAGCAACTGTAGTTAGTGAAATCTGAAGAAAATAGTTAAAGAAATGCTTAATTAAAATAAAATAAAACTTTAAACAGAAATGTAGAAAACTACAAACTCTCAATGTTTTTAACAAAAAAGAACATTGAACGATAAATTAATTCCATTAAAGCATAGTAAAACTGCATTATTTTTTTTTAAATCAATCAGTTCCCATCATATTTTTAAAAAAGGAGCCAATTTAAAAAAACGAACTGAATCTAACAAATTATATTCTAATTAAAAAGAAATTAACATTTTTAGAGATAATATTTCTTAATCATGAAGTTAAGACATCAAATTTAAAAATCAAGCGATACCCGTGCAGTGAGTTACTGCTTAATGATTAACATAACGTTTTTAAATTTTTATAAAAATTATTAGAGGTAATAAAACATAAAATTAAATTACTGATTCTCATTGCTAGCGGGATGTCAGCAATCCAATGGTGTTCATAGACCATGGTGACTTTTATTTCCAATATGATGGACATAGATGGCGTTCACAAATGAAGTCATAACTCTGTTTTAAAACCAGTAATTCTTTTATTTTTCATGTGGTTTTATTATCATACCATACAATTACAAATTAATTGTCATGGTGCAAAAATAGTAGTCTAATAATTTACAATGGCTTGTCAAAGATCTTGTCATTATTGTTGTTATCATGAAAGACGTTTACCAAAGATGACTATAGAAAACCTACATAAAAGTTTATTTTAGTGAAGTTTTGTTTTTGGTTAAAATGATATTGATATACCATTATAATGGTTTCATAATTGTTGATTTGGTATTCTGATTGTTTGTGTCTTGTGCGTCATAGTTTATGCATAGCGCCTATATAATACTATTACATCTACATATAGGTTTTTCAATTGATATTCGGACTTTTATAAAACGAATTCGACTTTTTGCAAAATTCAATTCTGAGTTTTCAAATTCGGATATTTGCTATATACGAAATTCGGACGTTTTTCTATTAAATTTTCATGCAAACCCGAATTGCTATAATTGCGAATACGAATTTGATTTGCGAAAAGCCAAATTTAAAATGCATAAATCCGAATTAGAAATTAAAAACCTATATTTAATGG
>DWTW01001672.1:0-12199 GCA_018246275.1 Papilio slateri
GAGGATGAGATGTCAAACAAATAAATGTCAAATAATACTTTACGGATGTCCGATACGATTTTCTCCAATAAATGCAATAGCATATGAAGAAGGTTTAGGTATATAATTAATCGAAATTTTGTTTCAATTGAAACAAAATTTCGATTAATGGCCAATTGGCCGAAATACGACGATGGTTGTTGAAGATGTAACAGGCAAACGATAAAAATACATGTCTGCGTAAATGCTCTGCTACCCGTGCGATACTGTCGTAATTATACAATATTATATGGTTACAATGTATTCCATTTAATCGCCCGAATGGTTACAGGCAATATATAAATAGCGTTCCATATTATATGTCGAAAGATATTGGATATTTTTAATTACGTTACAAATCTTACGTGACTTTAACACTTATGTATTTGTTCGTCCGAACATTACTTGTTTTGATGAATGTCTCGACAGAAAAGAAAAAATCACTTGTACTTGAGAAACCGAACTAATATTACGAATACGAATGTTAGACTTTTTTGTTTCTTACACCTTCACGTCTCAACGACTCAAGCGATTCAAGATGCAATTTTGCACACAATTTGTCAGGGGTGTATAACGATGATAACACATAACACGTAGAAAAGAACATACGGTATCTTTCATCCCAAAAAACTGTTTCCGATGGAGTAATATTATCTACATTTAACATATCAGTTGACACGGTAATATTATATAATTGCTTTGCTTGTCTGCTATGCCAATTATTATGCATTGGCAATAATAATTTCTTGACGTATTTTTCATATAGTTCATTCCGAGGTATTATAAAGTTACAAAGATCTCCGACGAGAAAAGTAAACAAACCCGTGCGAAGCCGTGGGCAATATCTTAATAATATAAAAAGTAAATTGACACAACAACACGTGCAGTTCTTCAACATCGTCAAATTTTTAGATTCAATTATGTCTTTAATATAATTCGTAAACCTGTCTACTGTACACTACACCATAAGAACACATTATCAAAAGAAATTATTTGAGTAAAGTGGTTATTCGACTACAAGACAAAACAAATGTGAGTATTATGTCTCCATATCTAACAATATTGCATCAAGATGTCGAGCGGAAGCCGAGTACTAATGTCGCGTCTATTCCTGGGTATTGCGGCTACGGATCTACGGATACACAAATGTATAACTTATTCGTTTTATAATGTATTTCTTTATTATGAATACACAGTAATTTTACTTACACGTTATACGTACTATAAAAACCCTCAAGCTTTTTAAACCAGGGAAAGTAGATAGACTTATCAAAATATCCGTTTGTATTTTGTCCCAAATATGAAAGGAATCGATCCTATTTCATATATATGTGCCCATACTCGTCGGTTACGGGTACTCCTTATATCACCCTTCCTTAGTACTTATACTTTTGCTAATCTGATCGATAAAAAATCATCAGGGATATCTCTCTCAACACTGCCACTTAGTTATGCAGCATAAATTTGTCTTGTTACTCCCTCTTCATTCACCTTTTCAACATGTCCGAACCACCGAAGCATGCCTTTCTTAACTCTTGTCACAATATATAATAAACTATATATATACTATATATTTTAAACCAACATTTTTCCCTTATAGCGCTATTGTCAATCATTCAAAGTCATGTCTAGCATACATAAGTACCTCTTAAGGATCGCACCTCAACGACATTTATTTTACTAACGTGTCTTTCCTGCCAAACCCAGCTCTCACTTCCAAACATTTAAGTGGAGACTTACTAGTCTCCATGCTGTACTCAGCATTGTGTTTTGCCAGACGTGTCTTCATAGACACACTCTGGCTCCTCACTTCTGTATCTATATCCCGTTCATTTTATCTAATCTTCAGACTACAAAATTTAAAATACAATCCTTAATTTACCTATAAACTAACCTGCGAAAGACAGTTGCGATTTAAACTATTTTTAGGTCAGATCGTAATTTAAATGACTAGACGTCCTGAAACAACTTTATTTGAAGCGTGGATAGCACACAAATATAAAAACCGTTTTATATTGTATAGATAAAAATATATTTTTATATCTGTTTTTGCATGATATAATGGAAGAGCGTCTATTGTACTTTAAAAATACGCCAGAATGTTGGTCAAGGCGAAACCGGAAACAACGGACGACTGAAAAAGTTTATATATACAAAGACAAAAAAAAACATACAGACGAATTGATAACCTCCTCCTTTTTGAAGTCGGTTAAAAAGAGAATAGCCCGTGATGCTGACAGTTATAATGAAATGGCTTCACATTAAAAGTGAAACACTGAGTTCGAGTCGTTCAAACGTCTTTCAATGGTGATCAAAAATTAATATGCAAGCCGCAGTCATTCATTTCTTAATTATTGATTTTTTTATTTAAGAGTGGTAGAGCCCGCAACAATAACATCCGCTGTAGGAATGGGTCGGCTCGATCGGTGTTTAATTTTTAAAACGTTTCGATAAAAATCTAAACAAAATAACTAATTTTGATAATTGGAACGGTTTATCACAATTTACATGATTTGTAATAAAATTAGTATTATCATCTACATTATTTATTCTTATTAAGATAACGTTATATGTTGAATAAAATTAATATTCGATTATAAAGTTAAAATGAGTTATGCTTAATAAAGCGTTTTAATACTACGGATGTGAGGTAAGGCACAAATCTTATCCCACATTCATCTTGTTTTACATTAACAGTAATTTAACCTAGGTAATAAAACTGAAGTAATAAAAATGAAGTATGAATTGGTAGTTTCAGATCAATCTATCAAAATACATCTGATTCTTCTGGACTTCAATTTCATTTTACCGCCATACAGCAGTTTCTTTTGTATTCATTATCAAACTACAAAATATGGAATACCAATCATTAGTACAGACACACACGGGTAGTTATTTGTATTTCCGGCAGGGGTCGGCAAGTAGCTTGAAGTGAGTTCCGAATATAGTTGATTTTTTTTTATCGAGGTCCGGATACTGTTGAAAAAAAATAATCGAGGTCTACTAATTACTTTTATGAAAATATTGCTTAAATGGATATGTAGGGTAGGTATATTTAACAATACTGACGGCCTGACCCCCTGTTTTAAGGTAAAGAGATTGGTTATCTTGATTTCAATAATCAAACGTAGAAGCATTAATAAATACTTATATTACATGCTCGTATTTTGTTGTTTGTTTCCTTGATACTTCCGGTTAATCTGGCCTCTTCGAGCAACAGCCGCTGCTACTGCATAGCTTTATCATTTGTTGAAAACGATTGCAAATAAATTTACATTGTCTAAGTAAAAAATAAAGAGGATTGTAATGTTCATAATAAAATAAATAATGGCCCCGTTATATCAGCTGTATAAACATCCTTTGTTCTTGTAATTTTTCAATTTACTTTTTCCAACATCATCAACATTAAGCGTGTTAAACCAACTGGACTTTTCATTTCCTTTGCTTGTAGAAAAATAAGACGTAGATAACAATATAAACAAAGGAACGTCGGTATCTTGTCGAGCCAAGGGGAACTTGATTTTAAACAAACGTCTCCCATCCTAGCTTAGCCATAATTCTTTTCATTTACAATCTATAACATTATTAATAAGAAAATAGTTAGAACAATACGCTTTTCTGTTTCATTATTACAATCGAAGGTAGACAAATACATCAATCTTTAACCGTTTTCCACTAGCTTTTACATCTCAAATCGTCTCTGCTACTTTTACCATATCACGTCAAAATTATTAGTCAGTTAGGTTTCATACAAGTAAAATCTAAATCTCATTTGCAAAGGGTGACGGGGAATCAAACCACTTAACCCTACTTTTTTAATTGACCTATAATGAATTTTTACTATGCATCGATGTGTTCTCTTGTTCGTTTATTTTACATTCCCTCTTTTCTATGCTTGATTAATATTATAATTACTTCGCAAAATACTAGCTTTCTTAATAAAATAGAACTAGAAAGACAGGCGTCTTTTAAGATAAACTTTTTTTACCATCACCATGAAACTAAATCGATATAGAAGAGATATGTATTTTAGCATAAAATTGTTTAGTAAGTTTATTATGCTAAGTACGTAATAAAACTATATAGTTCATAAAAATGAATGACGCTTTCACAAACTAACATAAAGTAAAAAGGATTATATTAGCTATTAAATCCATCACCGCATCATACGTCCTAGTTTCCAGTTATAACGAAAGGGGAAAACACAGAGTTTAAGGTCCTATATATTATTAAGGGTCAAAATTATGTCTAAGCTGATCCAACTACTCTAGGACTAACCTATACTATTGAATTCCAAAATTCTAAGGCCGAGATAAATAGACGTTACTAAGCCATAGCTTAGCCAAAGCAAGTGCTTAGCCTCGTTGTAAGCATGAGATTCACATAGACAGTACTTTAGCATTTACTTTCGAAGAAAGTCAACCTATTGCTAAAATGAACTTAGCACTACATTTGACGGCTTGGTTCGACAATGTCATGTTGTCAGTTGTCAGTGTGAATTACGTGCACTCAAATTCATATTTTACTGTGGAGTAAAATAATTTTTAAATACAATGTATATAATTATTTATGTGGCCATTTTTTTTGATTAAAATTAATATAAATCTAAGTTTGACAAGGAAATTAAGCGAATTTAGTTGTTTGTAAAATTAAAATAATCTGATTAATTGTGAACGCTTCCGAATCCCTAAAGACCGGTAGAACTTTGACTCAGTTCGTAGTAACGTTTATTTTAGATGATAACGGGTACTTTGTTAAGCCAAGCCAAAATCGTACTTTAATAAGTAATACTTTTGACTAATGCTTAGCAACGACTATTTATCTCGGCCTAATAATGATGAAGAAGGAAAGAGACAAGAACAATGTTAATGACATGATATGTACATATCGACACAGTTGATGATATAGCGGATATTAAAAGTATTCGTTATATATGAGAATATATAACGTTAATAGTGAAAGAAAACAGTATTATTGTTTTTTTTTTTAATATTAGTAGATTTTCGAAATAATTTACTAATATTTCTTTAACCATTCCAATTAAGGCTTAGCTTATGCTAGGATATGGTTCACAACAATAGTTGAATGGCGGATTCGAACCCACGACCTCACTTTCGGTAGTCCGCACCCTTAACCATTAGGCTATTTGCGCTTATTCGAGTCAGAATTATGCTTAATAGATTTATGTTATTTTTGTGCTATACTTGTCTCAAAAACTCCCTTCCCGCAATGCACTAGATCATTGGTGGACTAGGGAGAGACACGTGCGGTTCGTCACTTATCGATACCCGCTTTTCAATTATCTGGAAGAATGCGGCGTTCCGAATTTTTCCAGGAATTCGTACACTGTTGTCTGCGCCGGCGCATAGTATTAATATCGACCCTACACTGGTGGTTAGACCGGTAAATGTGACAGAAAGAGACGTAAGCGCTGTTCTATTAACCCATTTTACTGTCCCACGGACAGCGAGTGTTTGACACTAGTATATTATTTTTTTTTGGTTACCCCGGTAAATGATGATCATCTGTCCCTACGTCGCATGAGACTGAAGCTGGACAACGCTGAAGAACTTTTCGAAGAACTGTAAGTAGAATTTGTTTAAATACAATATATACCGTGCAAAGGAAAACGGCCAACGATAATTTTATTTATATTAATTTTCATCTGAGTCGTTTTTCTGGCAGTGAGGATCGCATTAAATTCTACCCGCTGAGAAATCCTTAAAGCAAATATCCTCCACGAGTTCGATATTGCTTTACGTCTGTTCTTTGTAAACTGGAATCGGAACATTTTTAATATTACAAAATTCTTAGACCAAGAATGTGCGCTTTGTAACGTAGGAAACATTTTTCTCTGAATGAATCAAGATAATTTTTTTCACTTATCACTTTCCGACAAAGTATTCTAATAGTATTATGCGAAAATTTTGTTTTGCTATAGTTCACTTATGTAAAAAATATAAAATTAATTCTAAAATATTGCTTCTAGAGTAAATATTTTACCCCTTGTCTAAACTAAAAATATAAAGAGAAAAGATTTCATTGTTTGTTTGTTCCGGATAAACTTAAAACGGGTCGAACCGAATTAAAAATTATTTTACCTATTGAAAGCTCTGCTACCAGCGAGTAACATAAGATATTTTTATTTATCAAGCTATCCACCCTAGCAAAGCTGGGGCGGATTGCTCGTAATATACATATAATAACTTAAAACCACCACTTACCAAACATGAGTAAGGAGAGATAGCGTTGTTATGAATTAGACAAAAGTCAACACGGCCTGTCCTTTTGGTGAATCTTATAAGCCTGTAATATGCTAAAACTTTACCCATCAATTAACGAAGTTGCAATGGTATTCCTTTAGGATGACGATCCTTATCCAACTCGTCAGTCGAAATAGCACATATGTAGAGTGTCGTATCGTGATTGATGCAACCAGCTCCCTGTAGCAGGTGTAACGAAGGTGAGCGAAGAAGCATTATTTGCAATTCAATATGTATATTTATATATACATATACATATAATTCAACATGTAACTAAAACACATTACAATTATCTAAAATAAATTCAATATGTTCTTGGTTCGCTGTTGATTCATTTATTGTTCATCTGTTAATCAAAAAGTATCGATACATCACTTATCGTCTCAATATCTATACTAAATGAGCCCAAGGCATGGCAAGGCAGGGAAGGCAACTACTGCATAAGCTGTGTTGTTCTTTAGTGATTTAGCGTGTTAAACTATACAACATTTTCGTTGTTGTAATCGATCGCAGATCCACGTCCGTTTGAGCCGGTTCCATCTATCGTAATGTCCAGTGAAGCGATCGACGTCGATCAAATCCTCTTCCTCTTCCCATCCTTTCCTTATTAGAAAAAGATAGGGAAAAATAATAGGATTAGTCCTCCGGCACCTCACTCATCAGACGAAAAGCAGAAATATTTCTACTTCACGCATGTCTTCTGTGAGATCGTGATATTTAACCGGTCGAGCCGGCCAATTCGTACAACAGATGTTGTTGTTGCGGGCTCTACGACTTTTAAATTTAGTAAACTTAGTACTATTTTAACATCACAACTATGAACTAGTAAACAGTTGTTTTTGGTAACAAAATTAGCGCTGGAAATCAAGTAATCACAAAAAAATATCAATTTCCAAAAAGTTTTTATTTAATTGTAAATGTTTTGATAGGATTTATAATTTTTATAATATGTAAATACTTTTGCAGACTAACCTAAAAATAAATCTTATTGGGCCAGTTTCCCATTAATTGGACTTAAGCTAATCCGGCACATATTAGCATTTGGCGGACGCCCAGCGCCACCAATAAAATAATGCAGGCTTACTTATGTATGTTAATATTATGGAATAATTACCGACGTCGATAAGTCCTATATGTATGTAGTCGTATTAATGGAGAAAATCGTTGAATAACTAAAATTTTAAAATGCTATTTTTCTATTTTAACTATTGATATTTAAATTTATTACTATACCATTTTAAAACGCACTATTATTAAGTTGATCTACTTTATCACATCATGAAAATGTATAAACTTTTGAGCTTGTTATATACATAACCTGTTATTAACAAAGCTGTATAATATATATACAGCTTTGTTAATAACAGAACCTAATGACGAGAAAGTCAAAGTTAAAAAATGTTATATATTTTAAGTTAAAATAATCTGCCACATATCAGTAAAAATCCATACGTATTTAACATTAATACCTAGGGACATTACTCTTTGTTTATATTTATTTTAATTGATTTTATTTCATATGAATTTCCACAAACTTTTTTGACATAACCAATCAGCAACTTGTTAACATATCAGTCAAGATATAATGGTACAATAAAAAACAAAAATAAAAAAAAAGTTTTGCCTATAAATATTGATGGTTAATAATCAATTGATTCAGATTCTATTTCCGAGTTGAGAGACATGATATTGCTTCGTGTAATGCCGACAGTGGAAAGCCATAACAGTTCACGAGGCAGCCAGCTGGCGCCTTCGTTTATAAATATCGACGACCTGGATAACGATAACACTGGAGTGGCAATGTTATTATGATAACACTTAAAAAAAGCTAAGTGACTGACATGTATAAATTTGCTCTTAAGTCCTTATCCAATCGGGGTAAAGAGATCCAGTGTTCGCTATGCCTTTTAGGTCATTGTAGTCTACAGGTTGAGGTTATCGTTGTAAACATGCTACCCATGTGAATAGATCTCTTACTCTCTTAAAAATAATTTAATTTGTTCTTCCAGCCCTTAGATGTTTTATAGATTTTCAGTGGTGCGCTATTATAACTTTTATGAAACCATTCAAATGGGCACATTTGATTTCCAAGTCGTTAGTTCCAATTCATTTTTCAACTCTAATTAACCGTGATTTAAGGTTAAACATCATTTAAAATAATACCTCGCTTATTAAAACAGAAATGAGAGAAAGCAAAATTTATATTGAACGTATTTAGCTAAGAGTTAGAAAAAAAGTTGGTTATTTCGATAAAAACAATAAGTGAGCTCTCGGCTCCGTTGCTCGTCGATATTTTACTCGATTATCGAGGTTAAGCATCGCCGGCGCGGTCAGCTGCCGCATGTACATAGCTCGAATATAGCTCATTCGTGACCTCATCGCAGTTAGTACGTGACAATTCCAACTTTTCCGACTACAAATAGTTTGTCACTATTAGCTTTCCGTTTATGTGACTAACGCAAGTATGTTTACTACAATAAGTCTGTTAATTAGTGTGAGATATTTCGAGCATAACATTTTCCAATTTAATATTTGACATAAAATAATTTAAAATAAAAACACTTTTACTTAGTTGGGATAGACAGAGATACCATTCGTTACCCGTTTTCACAAAACTTGTTCAACCCCTAAAACGAGATATGCAATAAATGTTATCTATCTTAATAGACATATTATATGTTGTACAAGTCGCTGCTTATCGTAATTAAACTTATTGTAATATATTACTTCAATAAGTTTACAAGAAAGCCAATTAAATTTAAGAATTTCGGATCATGATCTAACGATAAAAATTATAATACTAAGATTTTTCGTTAGATCATGACTTGTATAAAATCTTTGTTCATACTCATAAATTATTTTCGCATGAAAAATTATTTCAAATATTAGAACACTGTCGTTTAACGAATCACCTAGTCCTTCGCCAGAATCCCACATAATTTAAAAAAGCGACGTGATTGTAAAGGATATTGAATTAACCCACGTCAAAATTATTGTGGATATTGCTCACGTTAAAATTGGTCCTATTCTGGTTATGGAGCTATATATAGATGGTAAAGGTGATTCTGTGTGGAGCTATTTGTGTGCTACCACGCCAGTGACTCGAGCCATGTATAGAACGACGCCCAGACAGCTGCGATATAATCGAAACTATGCTACTAATATGTTGGATGGTTTGTGACAGATTTTGATACATTTGGCTTAGATTCTCACGCTGAATGAATGGCTGTAGCGGTAATGCTATGAAATAATATAGTGATACATACATTTAAAAAAATGTGTTTGTCAGAAAGTCTTAACAAAATATAAATAAGTGTACAGTGAAATATTAATGGGATAAATATTTCAAATCAATAATAAATAAATGATGAACGATACATGTATCTGAATATTATTTTCAAAATACAGACAAACACAATGTCAAACTAAACAATCCAAATATCTCAGCTTAAAGTCATATCCAAGATTCATATCGTTACAGCTACATACTCTAATACCTTACAAATTGCAACGTTAAGGAGAAATTGTCTTAAGCATAAAATATTATAAGTTTTTACAATCTAAATGCAATAAAGCAGTCCAAGTGCTAACTAAACTGTTTGATGTTTAATTGGAGTAATTAAAACGATTCTCTCGTGTTGATTTTACTCATCACAAACTTGTTCTGTCTAGTTGTACCAACTTTTCGTAATTAAAGGGATGTCTTCATTAAGAGTTGCTTACCCAATATTTCCGTATTTAAATTTTTCTGTCACTAATTAACCGCGCTGTGTTTGTGAAAACATTTCTTTTTAGAAATAATTTCGTAAGTAATTGTGCATAAATACACTTTAATCATAATCTCCCTGCCATTTCCCCACTATATGTGTGGTCGACACAACAGCTTGTTGTCTTCCACGTCCATCTATCATCAGTCGTTTCAGTCGTCACTCCCTTCTTTATCATTCAAGAACAGTGGTAGAGCTCGCAACAACAACATTTGTTGCACGAATGGGCCGGCCCGACCGGTGAAATACCATGACCTCACAGAAGATAGGCGTGAAGTAGAAGTATTTTTGCGTTTCGTCTGATGAGTGAGGTGCCGGAGGCCTAATCCTAGTCCTTTTCCCCATCCTATCCCTTTCTCATAGGAAAGGATAGGAAGGAGAAGAGGATTTGACGGTGGAGGGGATGAACAGGAAAAGGTAATAGGTATCCTCTATCCATGTCTCATTATCTCTGTCCATGAAAAGGTAGGCAACGCACGTGCAACACATTCCCTTGTTGCAGATGCCTATGGGGGAGTTCACTTGATATCGGGTGAACCGCTTGCACGTCTGCCAACTTCTATTAAAAAAATACCTTTCACGCAATCCATCCATCTTTTCTTAGGCCTACCTCTACCGACATATTCCTCCACATTTATATCTTAAACTCTGCTTCTCACATGCCATTATTGCCAACTCTAAAATGCTCATACCATGCTTACCTTTTGCTCCGTAATTTTTCTATTACTAGTGATACTTTCAGGCTTCCCCTAATATACTCGTTTCGTACCTTATCCATTCGTATTACTCCACACAGTCATAACACACTAATAAAAAACAAAATAAAAAGAATAAGAAGAAGAAAAAAATAACCAAGCGTAAATTATTGAACTATTTTTTTTATTTAATGACAATCAAAGGAAAGACTGAGATTCCTACGAATTCTAACTTTAATGTTATAAAACTGAATATGAGTTTCTTTGCTACGCTTTCACGCGTAAACTACTAAACCGATCATCATGAAACTTTGCACACACATTATCTGGGGTACTAAAAAGGATATAGGGTACCTTTTATCGTATTTATTTAGTCATTAACCTTTCATATTTAGTATACCTACTGATACTTTAGTTTTTAGTTATTTTGAATTTAGTTAAAAAATAAACTATTATTACATACTGGTACATGCTGAAATATTAGAATAATGATAATTAATTAACCTGGGAATTTGAATCGGAAAATTTGAAAACCTTGAAATTTACTTTACTTAAAGACTAATATTTCACCAACTAATTCTAATATTCATTCACCGGTCATTTTTCATCTGTACTCTTAAAATTTAAAATACGAAAAAGTCGGTGAACAAGTCTGATAAAGTGTATAACTTTGCTGAGCGAACATTTACATACTGGTATCAGCGTATGCCAGCAGATTCCACATGTTACATTCGTATCCGGTAGTCCATCACATTATTACGTTGTCATGGAAATGTCCAATAATAAATAGACAACTTATGAATGAAGGCGACAAATTGTAACACAAAATATGACTTTTGCAATCAATACTATGTTTATAAAATATAATGTACTGATTGCAGGTCATAAAAATAATAACTAAATCTTAAAACTAAATCTTCATCACCGCTCGTTTGAACCAATGTGAAGGGCAGATTGTCGATGACATTTTAATTTATATATTGTCCTTTATAACTTTTCAACCGACTTCAAAAAGGAGGAGGTTCTCAACTCGACTGCTTTTTTTATGTACATCGATTACTCTGAGATTTAAGATCCGATTTACGTGATTCTTTTTTTATTCGACAGTTAGTGCCTGCCATGTGGTCCCACTTTTCACAACAATCAATTAAAAATAATACGCTACTTACTACGCTATTTTTACGTATCCAGTATTTATCCTTATCCAAATAAATAAGTTTATAAGCTAGAGTATTAAATGTAGATTATAATTGCCTTTTATTAATAATTATAGTGTATAATTCGTTTTGACAGATAGTTTAGAAGATAACATTAAAAGTTTTAAAACTATGCGCAAGCGAAAAATTCAATAGCCGCCGCGTAGTAGACAACTCGCCGGGGCCGGGGGTCCCGGGGGGCCAGGCTCAGCGCTGTTACTTAGGAACGTGTTTTATTAGAGAACCGATGTTGATAATTC
>DWTW01001673.1:0-12199 GCA_018246275.1 Papilio slateri
CCTCTACTCAGTCATAATCACCCCCATCTTTTGTGCACACACACATCCCACCTACCCAACCACTTTAGGGATCATCTTCGGCAAAGCGCCCCGATCGCATTGAGATTGGCATTAAGCGAGTTCAAAAGAAAAAGGAGAAGGGATCAAATGACTCAAATGTAATTTATCATCTGTGGCACGGATCAGCGTTTCGAACGCGAAATACGACTCAGTCGCACTTTATCGACTGGCACCTAAATACACAAAATCAAATGCTTACGCTAAAGTTAACAAAACGGCTATATTTAACTGATTTTTTTCATATGCATAAATCGCATATAAAATAATCTTGATAAATACTCTTTTCATTTTTTATGAAAATGCATGCATCGTTCAAGACTTAGTCTGTTTAATTTAGTTGGATAAAGTGGATTCTAAATTATATTTATTTCATTGTTATTTAAATATCTTAATTGAATAAAAATATAAATTGCGAAAGCTTATTTTTTATATATCTTATTAACGCATAAGGAATTTTAAAGTTTTATTCATTATCTGCAGAAGATTTTTTTTGCGTTTTGCTTATTTTACAGACTTTGAAGCATTCCTTTGCAAACATCTTCACGAATTGAAGCTTTTAGAGATCCATACTGAATGTCTCCTGCGATTCGTCGAAGGAGACGGAATTAGAGCGTGGTTTCTGTGCAGCTGGTTTTGGTGTTTGTAGTGATGACCCAGGGTTCCTTAGCAAGGCAGCTGGCAAGTTGCACTTCGGCGGGGTTTGTGAGATCGGAGACTGTCGGAGAGACATCATGAATGACCTCTCATAGACAATCCTGGTGCCTGGAAGTGATACAAAATGAGTTATTAGATTAAATAGCTTTCGAAAATTAAATGAACGTATGTCCAGTGCAGTCCCCTGCAGTCCCCTAGATGAAGACATGTGACAGATCTTTGTGGCGATTTATACGGGAAGCCTACATCGAGCTGTGGACAATGTTTCAGGAGAGTGTAAAGGCATTATCTTTATTTATCTTTTAGTACACAACGAGTATATAAGTATATAATACTTCGGATACTGTTTTGGAACATAGTATCGCTGTCGCTTTGTATCGCTGGCCATGTCTCTTGTCCAAGCTTATTTTGTTTTCTTGCACGTTTTTTCATTAATGCCTAATAGCGAATCTATATAAACGTGATTTTATTGTTACATTTGCGTCGTTACACAATAAAAATTTGATAAGTTGTGATATTTCCGTCATATTAGTATCAAGTATTTCATAAATATTGATAAGCGTGATACAACAAGCAAAATATTTATTTTTATTACAAGGAAAAGAGACGGTCATCTTGAGCAGCAGAAGTTCCTTAAAGAACTTATACAAGATTTTTGTCATTTCTGAATAAAATTAACAAAGTGGAAATCCGTAACCTCTGCCTACACCACTGTTTAGGGCGTAAGTATATATAATATAGTTTCGTCTTACATAATTTGCAACGTCATTTTTGGATATTATTTTCAAAATCTTTTTGCTATTCCTTTGGTCCTTTCATTACGGGATACCTGTATTTACCAATTATTGATAAATAAAACTTGTTTTTTTTTCGTATAGTTTAAATCCGTCTGGGTCATTAGAATTAACAAAACTACAAACATAAACTGGTTTCTATTGCGTCTCGACGTTTTTATGGAAGGCTCTTGGCGAGTTTCCCAATTTGAACAAATATCTTCGCGTTATAATTAAATACATTTCAATTTTAAACCATTATCTAATTCTCAGTGGAAATAACTAACTAAATTATCTCTCATTATAAATTCTGTATGAATTTTGTATGCGACAATTAAATTTATCAAAATTAACAACAAGAGTAGTGATATTACATTAATTGTTATCAATATAGTTTAAAAATTAGTGACATTTTACAAGAAATAGAGAAATTGTGTGCGATATGACTGTTGACGTTTAACATTTTTTTAAATATTTAACCACTTAAACCCAGCATTTGTTTTGGCCCCAAACTTGTATCTTCTATTGTTTAAAAAAATTGTGTCCTTTAGCGTATAACCTTAAAACTTTATCAACCGCGTTCACCGGTAGGCCTAAACAGACCGGAAGACCAGCGATTAAAAACTACAACTACTATAGTTTAAGTATTGGCACCAAATTAAAACATAGCACGGACAGTGTTTTTTCCATTTTATTAAATGTTATTGAAATAACTCGTGGTAACATATTACATAAGACGTGTTTGTTTTCAAAATATGTACACGTGTTTAGCTTATGTTTACGTCAAATATGACTAATGGCGTCTTGTTTACTGAATAATGCTAATTTCTGCCATCGAACAATCTTAATTAATAAACAAACATTTTAGTATTTAATTTGTGTACACAAGCTTGGTAATGGCCCCGCTGTTAGTACGATTCGTTCTTGATTTATTTATACTCATTTATTTACGTTTATCTGCGCACACGTGTTTTTGGCTCCTATCATGGTATGGCCTTGACCGAAATGGAGCAAACGATCGACGAATGTGCCACGAATGTTTTTAAAAATATCGTGATATATTTTTCTTCAAGTTTCATTACCGGGTGTACTAAATCGAGAAACAAGTAATAATTTAAGAAACATAAAACTGGCTTTATGATTATCATCATTCATCAGATTAGCTATAAGGCACTCTGGGGAAGGATACGAATCGAATCTCACTTTTCAAAATGGGTCAAGCCGTTTAGGCTACAGGTCACAATGGAACAGACATACTGGGTCTGTTGGATAACTTGGCATAAAAGTATTAATACTTGTATATATTAATTACTTCCGCTGTAAATAACCACGTGGTCACTTGTATGCGTATATAATGGGGTGCAGGATAGAGTTTATAAGGTTAAATACGCCTCGAGTTACGCATTCTATTCCAAACTTCGTCTTTGTGAGCCAATATGAACTACCAAAACAAATCTTAAATTTACTTTTGAAAACAAATGAACACGTGTTTATTAAATAACAGAGTTTACGATAAGAGCACGTGTTTGAGTACATGCGGTGAAGTGCGATCACGACTTGTATCTGGTTGACTGGGTGCAATATTAAAGCCAAGGTCAATACTGCCATGCGAAAAAGAAATAGCGAGATATCTAATTTTGTATCGCACGTCTAACACTAGTACTCATAATGTCCTAGATTAAATTAAAACCGGTTTGAACCGCTTTAAATCACAGGTTACTGAACTAATGTACTTGCCAACAATACTTAACCTAGATTAGACACAGCACTCCGATTATTATGACCGTGAAAGGTTATATAAGTATTTTAAAAAGTGATTGCAATCTTACGATTTTACTATAAATATGTAACTATTATCAAACAGAACTTTTAATTATTTTATTACAATATTGAAACTTAATGGTTACCTCCAGGGGTTGTAGAGTAAATAGTTCCTCCGGGTGTGCTGGAATAAACATCAGGCATCTGCGACGGATCAGTAATCAGAACCTTTCTTGAAGGTATCGCTTGGCTGTGGGTGGCCTGTCTTGCAATCGGTGACGCCGACATTTTCAGTTTATTTTAATTTACTATAAAAATTTAAATCTCAATCATGAACACAACTTTTAACACGTATGAACGGGGTCTGGACTGAGCCGAGTACAACCGGCGCCTAAAATAAATACGCCACCGGCTTACAGCGCACACTAGCGTCGGACAATGTAAACATTACACACACACGTGAAGTAAAACATCAAAACAATCATAGACCAGACTATTACCGATAGAGACTTGTAAAAGGAAAAACTTTTTAAAATGTGTCTAGGATACATTTCCTGTGTGATATATGGTTTATATATATGTATATATTTATATAAATCACATGAGTGAATATATGTGTGTGTGTGTGTCAGCAAATTGTGAACTCAACTAATCATTCACAATTTTGACGCTGACTGCTTTTGGTGACTAAGACGCTGTCACATTAAGGATACTATTTTTGGATCTAGTTTCGCTCTACGCTCTCACCTGTCGTTTTTTTTGGCATATATTTCGTATTCGGATATGAACAATTAATGTCATATCATAGAATTTTTTTAGGTTAGTTAGGTTTCAGTAATATAAAATATTAAGCATTGGTGTGAACTGATTTGTTATGTAATGATAGCGATGGCTAAGAGATGGGGCTCTAAATTTTTTTGTTTTTTGTGAAAATTCGCGTTTTAAAATGATAAAATTATGTCTGAGTTCAAGAGAGAAAGAGAGATTAATCGACAATTTTTTTATTGATTGAAATAGGAAAAAAACGAAAGAGAGTGAGAGCGATAAATTGAAGCTTTCAAAGTAACATGTTAATAAAAATAGAAATGGTTCGATACAATAGAAAAATAATCATTTCACTTTTTCGTTTCATAAAATGCGAGTCATTAGAGCCGTTTCCGTGATAGCCTATTTATTTATATAGATATATAATATATGCTCTTTCTTATTTAGAATAAAATAGTGGTAATTTATAAAAATCATATTTATTAGACAGAATAATTTTGTTTTGCTACTCTTTGACACAACAGCACACGAAGTGGAATGTTATCTTATTATTACGCACGCACACAGACGGAGCGCGACTAGTGCGTAGTTTTTGTAAAGTTTGAAGCAGTCAGAGTTACGGCGAACATTTTATAATGCGACTTGTTTGTCATAGATTGTTTTTTATCGAGCCAGTGCAGAGCCGGAAGTGAATATGTGTTTGAATAAATCATTAGGGTGTATTACGACACTGTGTTTTATTGGTTATACTTAGCTATTAGGTATTAATCAGTTTAGATGACCTATCTTTTTCTAGTCTAAAATATCTATATAAAAACTCACAGGCAAACACACAATCGAAATAGACATACATAGCAATTCGTCTCAGCTGATCACCGACTGTATTAGGTCCCAAATGTGACCACGTGCGCTCTATAGGACACGTTCCCCTATCCATTCTTCACGTTGTCTATAAGCTTTTCCTCATTCACTAGGTACATAACTGACCCGAAAATATAATGATTTTTGTATCCTATCGAACCCAGAATCTGTGCCAAAACCCTAACCCGACTAGTCTAACTAAGCTAAAATGGTTACTACAAATTAAATTACCCTTAGCTCTGACAATTCTATTATGTTTTGAGGTCATGAGAGATTAGTTTCAAGTATCAAAAGTGAGAATAAACGAGTCCTATTTCCATGCATAAGTCACTCACACTGCCTAGTAAAGCGTAGTTATATTTGTTTATTCATTTATCCCCATTGCCGTCCCTCGACTGGTTTGGTTATTCGATTAGCGTTTAAAGTTGCCTTTCCTCTTTCGTGACGATAATATAAGTTAATTCTGTCCATGTAGAAAGAACTAAAGAATAAGCACTTATTCCCGTTCTTCTATTTTCTACCTACTTCGTACTCAGTACGTACTTGGTACTCGGTGGCCTTTTGCGGTAAAAAAAGGTGTGAAACCTTGGATTTGCATCTGCTGGTCACATCTTCTCATTCATTCATCATTCTCAAAAGAAACATTCATTCAAAGCCTACCCAACCCCACCAGTAGCCAATGTTAACATTGATTTGTAAACTCTCTTTGTTGTAAAGGTCTCACGTACAACCACATAGATTCGTATTCCTTGCTCTCTCGGTTTTTTTTTTAAATTTTAACTAGACTACAGATCGTTTTTTAAACAAATTCAGTACAGCAGTGTGTCGTTTTATTCTTTACGCCACCCTACGCTAAGTTATAAGCAGTCTAAAAAACAAATCAATAACCAAAAATTGAAAACCTCTAAAAGAAACAGTTCACCTGGGTTAACCTAATGGACCTGCTATAATAAGATTTGAGCATGTTATTTATTGAATTATAATTAAATTAATAAGCTCTCGTTGTCACAAATGATAGTTCCATTTCAAGCTTGTAAAACTTATCAGTCAATATATATCCCAGTTTAACCCAGTAACCGATATCTTCTCTTATCAATATTACCCAACTTAGTTTTGGTTATCATTCGCTTTTAGTTTCAAATATTTTGTCATTAGTGCGGTAATAAGACATTTCTTGCCAAAGGTAGCCATTAGGTTACCTAATATAACATTAGGTTTAACATTAAATAATTGGACAGAGCCATGTGTTAGTGTTCTCTTTTCGATTTTAAGTGACTATATTTTTTATTTCAATCTTTTCTAAAGAAAGGCGATATAAGGAGTACCCGTGACCCATGAGTATGTGTGCGTAGATGTATGGATGTAGAAGGCACGTAAGAGCTGTGCCAGGATCGCACAAAATGGAAATCCCTGATCTCTGCTTACCTTGGTTACTGGCGTCTGTTCTTATTTATTTATTTATCTCTGCATCAGAGTCATCATCATCTATTGTGTTGGGTGAGGGCGCTGGCCGCAGTCCGCCGACGCCGGCTGGCAGCGTGTGGCAGCCGGCGCCGCCGTTCCAATGTCTGCCAGCGCTGGGCGCCGCCCCCCGCGAGTCCGCCGCCGACGCCGCGCGCTACCACTCGCTTGGCCGGCCAGCACCGCCGCCACCATCGCCAATAGTGAGTATTCTGTGATGCAGTTGTTTACGTAGTTTTACAGATTCGTTTATTTACAGTTCGTTATTTTCTTAGTATTTATAAAAAAATAGGCATAGGCGGCCTCTTACGTTCAAGGAATAACTGTTGTCGCTGTAAAGCTCTTCCAGTATAAAATTATATTTGTGATACAAATAATTTGAATGAAACTGTTTACTGGCACCGGAGGGCGAGGCGAGCACCTCAAGCGTGGGCGGCGGCTGGCGGCGCGTACACCGCTCGGTCTCCATGGGCCAGGTGGGCGGGCCTCTAGTCGGCGCGTGCTCCCTACTTGCACGGACTGAGGAGCCCGAGGGACCGGATACATTTACAGGTATACAAACATTGTATTAACCAACGATGTGGAGTCACACAAAGGTGTGGCTGAGTCTAGTCCAGCGGTTTCCAATTTTTTTACTTAGGTTTGGTACGCAATCATTCTACTATGCAACGACATTGTCGCCCGTGTAGCTCTACCACTGTTTACAACAGCGTTTCTTTTTAGATAACGCAATACTTAATCTGTTTTGACGACTGACTATTTCCACTATATGTCCACTGTCTTGTCCAGCGGTTCCTACGCTACTCCAACTAAAGATATATCCTAGTAATCATTAACATTCAACAATATAATGTCGGCAGCATTTTCGACATAATGACGTTGGTACCTTCAAGAAAAGAGTAAATAGGCCAATGCTAACCTTGTGCGCTACATCTTTGGACCACATCGGCACTTAACGTCAGGTGGGATTGTGGTCAAACACTGGGTTATTCGGTATAAATATTTAATTCGGTATTAACCTTTGGCATACTGTTTTGAATAATTTTGACTGTAGGGACACCGATCTTTGCGGCCGAGATTTCTCATCCTATGAAGTAGAAGAGATGGTATTACGAGTAGTAGATATTGTTTCATCATTTTTTGTACATTTCGAAATAAGTATCATTGCTGGGGAATTATTCAAAATCCTAAAATTATCGAACGATTTATTCATACATGTAATTTCACGGAACCCGCATTAGGAATAGCTGGTTAAGTCTATTTGTAAAGCACACAGCTATTGATACGTGGGATTGATACTCGAAAGACATGAAATCTTATTTGTTAAAATTTATGGATGTTTCGTCTAATGGTAAAGAATAAAAATATTCATATATTTGAGTCAAAATATTAAGATAGATTTACTTATGTTTTGTGTGGTCCTGACATAACTTTGGTTTCTTCCACTTGAAATATTTAGCTTCAGCAAGTTCGTCTCTACTGGGCCAACCGAGTGCTAGTCTGCGACGCCTCATCGGGTACGGCGTGGGCGATGACGCCGTGTCCGCATTCGAGGTGCCGAATGTGGACCCCGCTGCGCTGTTCCGTAGCCCCGTCCTTACATTCATACTCGCTCGCCGTGATTTAAAAGCGCATCGTCAAAAAATGGAAGCGGCTGCACGGATTAACACCGTACGTCAGTACGCTTGCGAGGTGAGGATGTAATTATGAAAGTTAGCGTAATCTAACTACTTGACACACATATTACTTCGGTAATTTTTTAAACTAGATTAAATTTTCGCGATCGACCCTTTACTAAGAGTAGATATAGCTTTATTTTTGTGTACGGAAGAAGAAGGCAAAAAGCAAGCGGTTCACTTGATGCCGAGAGACCACCGCTACCCATAGGGACATCCGCAACGAGTAGATGAGTGCAGATATTTTGCCAGTCTTTATGTTTGATATATAGAAGGGGAAAGATAAAGATAACTGGAGGAAGGGCTAGGATGTGGAGGGGCTCCGGCACCTCACTCATCACACAAAACTCAGAAGTATAAAATACCTCTACTACATGCCTGCCTTCTGTGGGGTCGTAATACTTCACAGGTCTAGCCGGCTCATTCATTCAACGACTGTCTCCACTGCGGCCCTCTACCGCTCTTATTGGTTGGCATTTTATTGTTGACATACGTTGTAAAAGCTAACCTTTCCTTGAAATATGACGAGACACTTAAAACGTAAGATATTCTATATGCATTTCTTGGTCAATAGCATCGTCCAGCAAACGACGCATACGTTTCTATTGTTCTAATAGCTGTGTCTGGTGAGTTGCAATGAAATTGAAAACAAATTTTTTGTGTTATGTAGCCTATTGTAGTGCTTTTAGATGCACAATTTTGGTATTTCCAAAGAAACAAAAGAAGAAAACTGTTCATTTTGGACCACCAACCTTGAAACGGCTCAGAACAACCTTAGAATATCATCACGATTTAAGAACGCATACAGGGTCCACTTTTTGTTAATGTTCCCCAGGCTCTGAACTGGCTACTGCGTTCGGCGACGCAGCCGACCTGCGTGCACGACGTCATGTGGTGGTTCTGCGAGATACTCTCACAATTCGCGTGCACCCCACCGCCGACTTACATTGTCCAAGAAAATCAGGAAGTAAGTTTACAATGTACCTTTACACTATTTCAAAAAGGAAAAGTACAGCAGTGACACCACACAGAGTAGGAAATGTTAATAATAGTATGATAATAAACTCATTCTATTAACAACAAAAACGCTGACATCTTTATACTGTCGTTTTGTATGTATTTAGAGTAAAAGTTAGATTAACGATAAAAAGTTATATAAATAACAGTAAAGGTATTTACCACTACTGTTAGGTATTTGTCACCTCTCATATATAAAAATGTTTCAGATCTATATTAAGTTATCATTTTGAAAAGTCGTTATGCTTTCCCGTTCGAACTCAGCCAGCCGACCTCCACCTCTGTTAAAATATTCCGTAATTGATTTATACCATGCTCTCTGGACCTTTCAGTGAAAATATGTATATAATATTGTAATGGCCCCATTCCTAGTAACCGTAATCGTTTTTTAAAGACCGAAATCAGTTCCTCTTGTGTTGTGAATGTGTATGTATGTTCGGTGGTGACTCGACATGCGGCGATTCGCTTATCGCTTGCCTCCTTATCATATAAAAAAATAGTAAGCGTCATTATTTTATTTGGAGCTAAATGGTAGCGGCAATTTGATGGTCAGGAAGGACAGCAAGCGGCGCAACAAGTGAACCAGGAGGGTGTGTATCGCGAGCCGGGGGTAACGAGCGCGTCCACGTCGGCTCTGTGCCCGGGCGGGCGGTCTTTGCGCGGTGCGCGCGCGGCAGTGCACGCGCTTCTCGGTTCCGTGTCCGCGCTTGCGCCCTCCCTGCACCCTGCGAGCGCGCCAGGCCTACAGGCCGTGCGCTGCTGGGCGCTGCAGTACTCACAACATGACCGCTCCTTCTTGCACAGGTAATAATGTTTTTTTGGATATTCATATTCCTTTTCGCGTTTTACGCATCCCCATCCATATAATGCGCTAGACGACGAAAGTGTCTGACTGATATTTGTGCTATAGTGCGTTATAGCCGTGCGTGTAGTGTAGTGCGGTTATATATTATTAAGAGACAGAGACGAAAGAGGGAATGCAGGAAACTAGAAAAAAAAATTTAAATCATTTGCCTGTTTCTGTTTATTTTCCTGCCTGTTTTCCTGTCGGTCCGCGAGATATTCCTTGTTCGTTTATGAAATTCCATGATTTCCCTCATTCTAAAGCTTATCGTGCTGGCTAATGATAAAAAATAAGAGAGATTTAAAATTATTTAAGAAGAGGTCCTGTAATGAATGCTTCATTTTTTCGGAATACCACACAAAACGATTTGGAACGAAACTTTTTTCATTGTTGTCTGGGTACCGCTGGCTGATTCACCTCCCTCTTCCATAAAAAAACCTGTTTCTTAGCTTTAACACAGGAAAAAACGTCAAGCTATTTTCTGAAATGTGGTAAATACTTAAATATTTCTATAGATCGCAGGTGTTCAGTGTGATCAGTCGCATTCTGTCCCACGGCGAAGACGGTGCCTTCGATGAAGCAGCGTTCGGTGCCTTGCATGAGAGCTACCATACCTATCAGAATAATGTAAATATTATTCGTATCTTTTAAAGTTACATTTCGTGTTTTGTGTTTTTATAGTTTTCAACGTAGTACGACGACTAAGGGATGCCCTTGACGAACTTATATCGATCAGATTAGTGCAAGAGTAAAGAAAGGCGATATAGGGAGTAACTGTAACTAATGAGTATGCATGTAGCGAGATGTGAGAGAAGAAGCAGAGGTGTGCCAGGATCTCGCCAAATGGAAGTTCTTAATCTCTGTCTACCTCTTTTCAATGAATTAAGACATGTATTTCCGAAGGTACAAACATCGCACTTATGTGGTCACATTATATTACGTCCACTATGACGGTTAAAAAAGACAAAGATTCATGCACGAGTCATCGGGCATTATGCGGATTTTTTAGAAATAGTACCAGCGAAACGAACATAGCTTAAATGTACAAGTTTTCTTGTCTTTAATTACTACCACTTGTTTTGTCATGTTTAAACTTAATATATAAATAAAAAATATATGACTTTAACTATGCAATATTGTAGGAAAACTTCGCGTGGAAATGTCCAGACGTGACCAGTTGGTGCGATATAACTGTGTCGTCGCGGCAAGGCATGGCGGGGGCGCTGAATGACGGCAGTACGGAGACATTTTGGGAATCCGCAGATGACGACCGCAACAAATCCAAGTGGATCCAGGTGTCTTGCCCTAGCGGGCCCCCGGAGGAACGGCCCTATCTCGTCTGCTTGCATGTCGACAATAGCCGAGATACCTCGGTTAGTGCACGAACACTAGTAATAATATAAGCAATAATATGTCTCATCCGAAGCGAACTCTCGAGTCCTCTCGCCCTAGCATCTTCATTTTATATAAAATGCTTTGATTGCGCAATGTCATAACTGTATGTCTGCCATTTTCATCTTTTTAATACCGAAATTTATTTTTAACGATTTATCATTCAACATTTGAATTGACGCCTTAAAGATTTAGGTTATAGACGATCTCTTTAGTCATATACGGTTCTTATATTCTTCTCTCTATTTCAGAACAAGACGCTCGTCGCCTCGTTCTTATTTAGCAGTGGATCTAACGAATTAGCTTACATGGAAGATATCGACATCGGCCCAAGGAACGCTTCTTGGGTCTGCTATTCATTACCGCGTAAGTTTTAAACGTGTTAATAATTTCTGCATAGTAAATTAATCAAAATTTATATTAAGATGGGCAACTACTAGCTTTAGTAAGGATATATCGTAATCCGATCGGGAAAGGATCTAGCTACGCTGAGCATTTTGTGTTATTAGATGTGTTTAACTGTATCCGTCGTCAGGATTGTCATGCGCGCCGACGCGCGTGCGCTGTGAGCTGCGCGGGCCGGAGCCGACCCTGCGCGTGCGTCAGGTGCGCGTGCTAGGCATACCGCGCGCGCAGACCCCCGCCCACGCCCCCGCGCAAGCCTTGCAATCGCTCGTCGAACATGACACGTTGCGAGTATTCCGCTTGCTTACATCACAGGTGCTCTTCGCTTAATGGACATTTATGAACATGAATATTTAAAAATAACACCAACACTTTTGGCTGTGTTAATATTAATATAGATAGTATTTAATTTGTTTTATTTGAAAATATTAGCAACTTGTGTTAATAATTTACTTACGTCATCGTACATGCATTCAACAACCGAAAACGGTAATTGTTATTTACGAAAAGATAAGCTATGAGTACGGACT
>DWTW01001674.1:0-12198 GCA_018246275.1 Papilio slateri
CCAATAGCCTAGTCGTTAAGGGTACGGACTGTGAAATTCGAATCCGCCATTGGAATATTGCCTTGAACCATGTCGAATCAAGTTAAAGCTTTGTTGGAATGGTTAAAAGAAAGAGTAGTCTATTATTTAGATAATCTACTAATATTTCATATATATATATATACCCGTAGAGGAATGGTGTCATGCTGGCGGCCGGCTGTAAAAAAAATTAGCCAAATCTATTACAGTACAGGACTACTTTCGTACGGTGAGTACATAGATAAAGTTGGAAAAGGGCAGGGAGAAAAAAATATATAAATGTGAAATGAGTGGCCTACACATCTAGAAAACGTTCTGCTGGCCAAGACGCTACGTCAACACAAATAAGTACTATATAAAAATATAAGTTATGTATTATGACTTATACTCGCAAAAGTAGTAGAGCCTGCAGCAATAGTTATTATGAACAGACCGGCGCCAGCACATGGAAGTTTTCACTGTGAGATCACAGAATATCGGCATAAACTTCCTTTTGCGTTTCGTAATTATTTTAATGTTGATGATCTTATAATAAAACATAAAAATATTAATAATTTTGTATGGGAAACCCATCAATTCTCAAGTTAAACTTAAGAACAGTCAAATTTATCTAGGCTATCGTTACAACATTTTTGAAGTTTATGAAAATCACCACACATGAATTCAATTACATTTATCTTTGTTTCTATCTACACTAATATTATAGAGAGAAACTATTTGTTCCGAATAAACTCAAAAACTACTGGAACCATTTTAAAAAATATTTCACATATAGAAAGCTCTTCTATCAACAAGTAATTTAGGCTATATTTTGTCTTTATTACTTTTCAATCAATCTACTCAAGCGAAGCTGAGGCGGGTTGCCAGTAGCCCATAAAATACTTTGATGTTCATTGATAAATCTCAATAAATGATCGTAGGCTACACGATGTAATTATTCTAGTTAGACAATGTTACGGCACCAACTAGTATAGTATAGATAAATCGTTTATATAAGTTCCTATACTCGATTGTTACATTCTTTTGTTTCATACGAGATCGTTTCATATCTTGCGTCAAGTATTTTATAAATCTATATATTCAACAAACTAGATTAAGGAAACAAAAAATTCGCCGTAGTCTTGTAGGCTTCACACACTTATAAATATAAGTACACGAGAAAACTTCTCTCATTTGTTCTAATGAAATTGTAGCTATTCAAAATTAACAGTAACTTGATTGTACTGGATAAAATGGGAAGTTGTGGAATAACTAACGTACCTGCAGCGTGCTTGCCAATCGCTAATACCTGTGGACCTCAGGGTCCCTACGTGTGCCAGAGTACGGTTCCACCGGCACAGAGATGCTACACCCTGAATCCTTGCATCAACATCTACAGTTGCCACACTCAGATCATGTAGTGAGCAGTAAATGAAGACAAATACGATGATATAAAAATGTATTAGATTTCAGTGACAATATAAGTTTTATTGAAAAGTATTTCTGTTTATGTGTTATTCTTAAACTTGATAACCCGTCAGAAGTGCATTCAATATTATGAATAAATGGTAAGCATAATTTTCATCAGTTTCTTTCAAAACAAAGGACACAAAAAAAGTTAAAGGTAGGAAAATTATAATGTTATCTTTAGTCTTAGTTTTCTGCCTTAGGTAGTAGAGTACGGGGCAACCCATTATTATGAAATACAAAAAATAGGCCCGGATTACTATCCACGTTCATGATTGTTACGCTAAAACTCGTAATTTGTGTCTCATTGGCGTAGTTACTTGATTTCATATGCCAGCAACGACAAAGATATTCGAATCCAAAATCATCTAAATTTGTTATGTTTATACTACTATAGTTTGACATATGGCATATACATATGTAAAACTAAAACAGCAACGTACATTTTTTTTCAGACCAATATTTTAGATGTATATTTGAAAATAAATGTATTAAGGAGTGTTAATAATTAGTAAGGTTAGGTCCTAGGAAACAAGGTCAACTAATTAAATATAATTATGGAATCAGCTTTTAAATAAGTAAAAATAAAATAAAAAGTCAATTTAGAAAATTGGTTTTCTTACTCATTCAACAATAGTTACTTTGTTTAAAATAACAGTACACAACTCGAATACAATAAAGCCAGCCACTACCTCAAGGGCACAGGCACTGAATAGACACATCCTGACTGCGGTCCCTGAAAGTTTAACAAAAAGTTTGCATAAAAAATTAAGAACCACCTATTCTTTACATGCAGTTAATTAATTAATAATATTTCGCAGTAAAAATCATGTACGTATTATCAGCCTAGTGACGTCCTCTCGAGGACGTAGAATTCCCTCAAAGATAACTTGCCATCCCCATCCAGTGGACTCCCACAACCTTGAGCAGATCGTCGGCGCATTTTGCGGAAGGTATGGTCCTGTTCGTGGAACCTTTTTGTCGGATCAGCCATGTGTTCTACGAGTGTCCGGCTCATTGCCACTTAAGTTTAGCAACGTTTGTACAACATTCCGATTTTGAAACTGTCCAGCCACCTAACCTCTAAGACTGTACGATATTTTTATTTATACAATTATCCATCTTCGTTCGAATTTTGCATTAGTCTCTACCCTTTTAATGTAAATAACTCGCATTCAAACGAGATTTGAATCTTCATTGATTATGTACAGAAAAGGATTTCAATAAGTAGGCATCGTCAAGGTTTTCATCTGATTATGACGTAGGTACTTTCAGTAGAAGAGTGAATACGCCAATCTTAAACTATTACGTACAATCCCACAATGAAACCTCTACCTACTACATCAGAAGGGAATATGGCGATGCGCTAGTTTGTTCATTATAAAGAAATATTGTACCGCGCAGCTGCGTTATCAATATTAGTTAATTGCGACACTAACCTGCTTCACATAATTTGACACGGTATATCGGACATTGGGGTTTCGTCGTGTGTAGCACTCTCCGGGCAGACCGGACGGACGGTTCTGGAACACGCTGTCGTGCACGATCAGCGGTCTTCGCCGCGTCACCGGGTCCAGCTCACAATCGGGACAGCGACTACGACACACGGGCAGACACGGGTACGGACAGGGCGGAGGTCGGGGGCATATCGCTCGCTGCTTCGGAATTATAGGTGGGGGACATTGAGGATTGAAACAAGGTAACATTGGTTGGTAACAAGGCGTGGGTTCTGGACAAGGACACACCTGAAAAACAGAAGAAAGTTTAATTTAAATTCTTATGCTCACCAGACACACACAAAAAAAGTCCAACAAGATCCAAAAACAAATTGTCATTTAAGAAAAATCATAATATTTTGTTTAGCTATGATTCGAGCCAAAAATCTGCGGCGTTATAGTTTAATACCACTAGGTTACATAGCTCTGACCTTTTAAATATAGACCATAAAATAATTAGAACTTACCGGTGGAGGGTCACAGCATTCTGGTGGCGGACAGCAGGGTAGCACTGGAGGGCAACAGACCGGCCTCGGCGGCGGATACGGGTGAGGCTCGCATGGCGGCGCTCTGCGCGGCTTGCACATCGGCAGCATCGGCACGATAGGCGGCACTATGTCCGGAATGACGGGCGCAGGACAGGGCCGGTACACCGGGCAGCAAGTGCACGGCGGGCAGGGCGTGCAGGGCGCGGGCGGCGGGCAGCACGGCTGGCAGCAAGGTGGCGGCGGCGGGCACGAGTAGCGGCAGTAGCCCGTCCCGCATGGGATGATGGCGGGACACGTCGGGCAGAAACATGTTGAACACATCACTTATTTAAGGTTAAAAGTGGAAAAAACATTTATGTTATCTCTAGATTTACTTCTTAATTTATTTTGCAATTTTTACTTGTAATTTTTCTTTAAACTATTTCAAAAAAATATTTTTAAAATTTAATAATTTAACAAATGTTAGATGACATAATTGATTTTATTTTTAATATGTCTATTTTTAACAAAGAACATTTGAATGTTTAAAGTTTTTTTTTTAAAAAAAACAATTCACTGGTAGGTAGACTGGTAGGAAACAAATTATGAGTAAAAAAAATTATAACAAGAAACATCACTTTTGGATGATAAATTTGTAGTACGAATTTGGAAAAAAATTGTAAAAATTAATAATAATGAGTGCACCATTTTACAGTTTTGATCCGTGCGTGTGCAGTGGGCGGCCGTGCGGCGCGTGCTACCCATACTCGACGAAGCCGGGCATGGCGTCTTGCAACAACCTGAGCGCTTGCTCGGTGTGCCCCGGCGGCGGCTGCTCGCCGTGTCCCGCGCCCGTGCGGCCCTGCCCGGCGCCGTGTCCGCCGACGCCTTTCCTACCATGCTTACCACCATGCCCACCGTGTGATAAGGTATTTTACACCATTTTATGCTTAATCGCGCACGCACCTTGTTTAATGCAATTACTTACACACGTAGGACACACACTTACATATTATGTTACTCGCACACATAAAATGTTTCGTATTAGAAGGCACGTTTTAGGACTGGAATCAATATAGCATTACATTGTTTCTAAAGCTATAGTATATTGGTAAGACTCGTTGGAATAATTCAAGATGTGAGCTTTTTCGTAGACTGTACAAGCATTCCCCTGTGACGTCGTCTGACTCAGGTCTCTCGTTGTTAAACACGACTAGTATACTCTATTATAATCATATTAAGATGGCAATGTGTTCCACGACGTATCATAGTTGTATTTAATTATGTATAGAGGCAAACAAGTAAAGGGCTCACCTGATGTTAAGCCGTCAACAATATACATTAACATTCACAACACTATGAAGAATCAGAGTAACCGATACTTTGTGTATGAATCGAGTATGCAGACAAGGAAGATAAGCGGGGCTACTAATATGATAAGGATATAAAATAAAACGAAAAATCGGACAACTTTGTCTACCTTTGACCACCTCATTATGTTCGTGGCAACACGCTGTTTGACAGCCGAGGATGCCAGTAGCGCCGCATGCTCGCGTGTGCGACTCCATCGCGATCCCGTGCTGCCGGCCCAACCGCTGCAAGCCATGCCCTTGCTACTGCTGCACAGAGCCCGCCATCTGTACGCCCAAGCGTTGCAGCTACCCAGGAGTGCCGGTCTGCAGTGGGTGCTGCGGCCCCTGTATGCCGGTTTGGTAGTTTTGGAATAATTTTGTTACATGTTTTGCCATCAATTTTTCGAATAAATAAATAGTGTTTGCAACCATTTCTGGCTTATTTTTTGATGTTGATGTCTTTCATAACATTTACGATTAACACATAAACATGTTCGATATAGAATCGGCATTGTTTTAAATCGTTTCCTTGGAAACAAAACAAATATTGTGTACTAAATTTTTGTACTAGTAGGAGAAGGCGGCATTGGCCCTTTCACCCATCAACATTCGCAATAATAAGAGATACTGATGCGTTGCCAGCCTTTGCGTAAGAAAAAATAATACATAAAGAAAACATGCGTCGGAGGGAATGGGCAGGGTAAGGAGATGTGGCCTGCGGCAGTGGTGGATCCAGGATTGTGATTTGGGGAGCTTTACCTCTACTTTGAGGGTGAGCTTGACCCTCCTGATTTTAACAAAGTAAAAATTCTACGAATTCTGCAAGCAAAAAAACTCATGCAACAGCTTCAACTCTACCATAGTTATAGTAACGTATCCAGGTCCAAAGTTGGTTGTTGCTGCATCGCTAGGTTTGGAGATCGCCCTTAAGAGCGTAAGCAGTTTTATTTGTAATTTTACTGTATGTACGTTTATCTTTCATCTTTCGCTTTGTCATAAATTATATAAAGCTATTCGACAATGTCGGAAACTCTTTACTGAATTTCAGCTTCAAAAAGGAATTTAGCTTCGATGACTTTCTTAATTAATCTAATTTATCTAATCCATTACAGCAATAAAGGTATTATTTTCACAATAATAAATTTTAAAACATGGCTTAGGTTCGGACAGACAAATGAATAGAACCTTGGATGAAACATTGATGTATTGACTGCGTGTGACAATTTATCAGCGCGCCGCTGATTGCACCTTAACCTATAAATTTACGTGTCGTAACTGTAATGAAATCAATTTATGATTCATTTTAAACACACAAAGGAAATGAATTAAAATAAGTGGATGTGAAGGTTGCCTTACTTTGGAACTTAGTGGCAGTTTATTTTTAGAATGACTCGTGTTCAATCAACCTTAAGAAGTTCTCTGCTGAACATAAAATTTACCACATTCAAATGTTGCGTGCGGGTTTTAATCCTATAAATAACAAGATGACGTTGCTGCCCATATCATATTAGCTGCCTTTTACAAAATCGCAATAAAAAACACTGGGAATGGTTATCCTGCAGTATCGTATACTCTAGCATGATGATCGAACAGTAGTTGATAAATAAAAAAAAACAAAGCTTAGGTACAGCACACATAACGCTGTATAAGCTGATTTAATTGCCGAACGATGTTATCCATCGTGTGTTTTGAGGATTTACTTTCTTTATCTAATGCGATTTTACTTGGGAGACTCCGTGAATTGCCCTTTGAAGGACCTTCTTATGGTGCTCATAGTGAGGTACCTTAAGCTCTAGTACAATTCTTGGCTGCTATCCAGGATTTTAAAATAGAAATGCCTGCTTAGCACCGTGTATCTCACAATCCTGCAACCTTATAAGATGGCGAGTCACGCCAGAAATTTTACTGAACTACAACGCTCTTTAACGCGTAAAACAGTAATATCTTCAACTACAGAGGTTCAGATGATTGCATGTGACCGAGATGCAAATGTTAAGATGGATGAGTGGTGTGATGAGAATAGAAAAAATTAAGAATGAGTATATTAGAAGTCCGAAAGTTGCGCCAGTTTCAGAGAAATTTAGGAGCGAGAAATTTAGTGTGGTGCGGGCATGTTATGCTCAGGGATGAAGGAAATATAACGAAGAAAGTAATGAGAAGTAACATGGATGTTTAAAAGGGTACAGGAAAACCTAAGAAATGGATTGTGCGAAACATGATATGTGTAAAAAGTTTCCACATTTAATTATGTAGAACAAGTGTCGAAACAATGCTAATGTTTACACAGATAAATATATTATAAAAAATAGTATAATGTTTAGGCCATGATATTAAAGTATTTTTTGCTTAATATGCTTTTTGCTTCATTTGGTAAGGTGCAAAAAGGATCTACTCGTATATCCGTACCCAGCGTATTTATATAATTGGCAGTCCTGAAAAAGTTTCTATGTCGCAAGTTTTTCTTTTTTGTTCTTTTCTTAATTTGTCTAGCGGAAAAATTCTGACAATAGCAAAATTTTTGTTCGGGTCATGTTAATTATTTAAAATATTAAAATAAATTAAAAAGAGTTAAACTAATTTAATAAAAATAAAATACATAAAAATTGTAAAACATATAGAAATTATAAATATTTTGTGTAAGTATCGTTTGTATTAAATTTAAAAAGTTTAAAAAAAAATTGCTCCAATGGTGATAATTTCGCTAGTCAAATTTAAAGGGCTAGAATTAAACTGCAATAGTAAAAGGTCATATTATTTAATGTTCAATCTCTTGCGATACGTTGTAGTATAATTTGAATTTTACCAAGACTCATGATAGCTCGTGTTAAGATAGAATAATGTGACTAAAATAAACGTACATAGTGATGTAGTAGTACATGACTTCGCATACTTGGGCCGCATGCTCGACGTGGATGGTACATGAGGATACAAAATTTACATGTTACTTCAGTAACAGTCCCCTACAGGGGGAATAGAATAATTTGCGGACTGCATGCAGTTGAGAAGAGTCAGGCAGTGTTAATGTGTTTTCTTTGCTCTTTGTTCATTGTTTTTATTGCACAGCAATAAAAAATAAAAACAAATAAAAGAATTAACCGTCTATTCAAAGTATCACTTAAAATTTTTATAAGTGAAGTATTCAGTTTGCATCAGGATCGCACTATCATTTCACGTGGACTATGCAATAACTTCTTTAAAAAAAAACACAAATATTTTAATTCTGGGTCTGGCAAAGATACCCATGTCTCGTCATATTCCTTTTTTATATAAAACAACCATCTCCATTAGATAAATTTTACTGTTTTATTATCTGCACATTTCTCTTACTTTTTCTATATCTATGTGTACACACACATATTAATAATCTCTTTCTCACATATAAAAATGTCGTCTGGCTGTCAGCAATATCACTAGTTTTCAAACACTATCATTCATCATTAAACTGCATTAATATATATTTTTAATTTTGACAGAACATCTGCAGACTCGAAGAAAGGACATTTAAAATCATACGAAACAATTTGTAAATCTGTCGACGAAAAGGTATGTATCATTCAAAAAACCTCAACTTTATAATGTTTAAACGTATGATTGATCTTTCTATATTTATTTAGCTTTCATTTAATAGTATGTAAACTATAAAACTAAATAAAATATAACAATTTCCGCAGGCTTCGGTTTTATTTCGCTGTTGTATGAAATGTCAGTATTTCCACGAGGATACGAGAGCTTCCGGCCATGTCCTAGGTATGGGTTTGTGCAGGGTGAAGCCAGTATATATTACAAGAGACCCAGATGCGGCCAGCCTCGACCGCAACCGTTCCAGCGAGAAGTAGCGTCTTACTGCGGAGGACCGAGCAACGTTCCCTGTGAAAGGTATAAAATATGGTCCTTGTTATTAATTACAAAATGTCTTAAATGTAAGACTTAGTTAAGTGCACATGCCAAAGAAGAGACGCATTTTAAATCTTGATGTCCATTAACACGAAATAGTCAGGTAGCTCTCAGAATCTCGCAGCTGTAAAGAAGCTTACAGGAATGAGGCTTCAAACCTTGTAAAACAGTTTTTTTTAAATAATGAATAAACTTGAGCTTGACCACAATGCTACCTTACAAGTTCTATGCTGCCTTTGCATCAACACCATAACATCCCTCTTTAAATTATCTTAATAGTGGACTGACCAAGAGATAAAATTGGAAAATAATTTGTTTCGCTGGGAATTAAATCCAAAATCCACGAAATGTCATAACCGCTAGACTACGAGGTCTTAGCAGCTAGTACTCCTGAAAATGAGGTCATGGGCACATTAATATTAATATAGAAAAGCATTAAGGATCAAAGTGTAAATGTTTTGCTGTAGAAAAAATCAATTTTAAAACAGGCAGATAGGTCAATATAAAATAACGATAGTTTATTCCAGATAGCTCAATAAAAATACCTTTTATGATAATAATAAACCGATTTTTAACGTTTGATGTTAAGAAAAATTCACTTGATTTACTCTTATTCGGTTAATATGTTAAAATTTTATTTACCTACCGCTTGATCACGGCTTTTTTAACGTCTGTATCTGGCAGTTTGAGTTTTATAGGCAATATCTGATTTAGATTCGTTCGCCTAAGAAATGACTAACGTCCACGTTTTGCAACGGAAATAAGATTGTGGGCAACTGTATATTTATTCCATATTCTATATTTGCATTATTTTATTGAAGACATTTCGTTAAACGAATAGCAAAATAAAACAACATTATTTTAGTGTCACACATTTTACTTTTCATTCAATTCAGTGAACATTTTTCAATATACTATAATATCATAAATTACATCAATAGCATTCTTTGGCCACAATGCCATATGATAAGTGAGGATGTGATCGAAAGAAAGAATGGAAATTAGTTTAGCATTACTCGCGTCTTAAACGTACAAAAACCTGACGCCTGATCTTGGTCCAACTCTTTGCTACGCATAATAAACTAGATTAAAGTCGCTTCGTAGTTTCAACATGTAAGGTCTTTAAATTAAAAGTTAAATAGAAATTTGATACTTAGAGTAAATAATATATTATTTTTTCCAGACCATGCTGTTATGACTATCCTTGCAAGGCGCATTGTTTCAATCACGGAGCGTGTACGAGGCCCAGTGGTAGATACGCCCGAACCGTTTGGTACCCTGGCGAGTGCTGTCCCAGGGTACCTCCCTGCCAAGCCTTCACCTGCCCCAATCCGCCGTACCATCCTTGCTGTGTACACACCTGCAATAAGCATGTTTAAACGATATACGTCAAAAAGCAAAAAAAAATAAAACATGTATAAAGTTTTGTATCTGTTTAACAGAGTAGTGATGTCAGCGTTTTGTGGTTTGGTGTTTTTTAAATAAATATTTGTGTATCATTTGTAATATTAAATAGATTGGCAACCCCGTAGTTTAACGTAATCATAAAAAACAAGGATCAAGAACGTAAGAGCTGGAGGAATCTCTGCTTGTTTTCCCAGTTCAGGCAAAACTTGCGTGATTATTGTCTTCAAGTCTCCTTGAGCTCGAGTCTTTTTAACTTAAAAGGTGAAAAGAAAAGAAATGAAAAAGAAGACAATTGCTATTTCTGTCGACTTAAAAAAACGTGAGAGCGTACTCTTATATTTATTAGGAAATTAATGTTTTATTTGTTTTGATTTGAGAATCGAGGATAGCATCGGTTAACCTTAAAATCACCTGAACAGTACAAGCTCGTCACGTAATTAATATAGTGTTCTGTACATCAACAGACTGACTGTTCTGGCAAGTGTATGTACACTCCGCCTACACACGTGGACTTCTGTTCCCGCGAGTGGATTTTGCGCGCTTTTTCTCATCAGTTTGCTCCGCGCGGTCACACGCTTTTGGCCACTAGACTAGACGCCCCTTTGTATCTCGTCAATAGAGTGCCGTCGACGTGTTTAGCTCAAACAATCCAGTCGGCAGTCGAAGGCCGATTTCCGAGCACTAATGTTTGTCGCAAGATGTCTATGATCTCTGTCTGCATATTAGTAATTTTGTTCGGTGAGTTGTTTTTTCGCATTTATTTATTGCCTTTTCATCTCCAACCACAAATATATGAAGGTATCTAGACCAAGAAACATATACAATTTTTGTTTCAAATATGTTTTATTGGAAAAATGTTTAGGTACTTATTTTATATAAGTTTCTAAAAAAATATTTGTTTAGGAAAAAAAATAAATCTTGCAAGTCTTGCTTCTCAATGAGCCACGTTTTATTTTTTTTTAAAGTAAATTTAATATTTAATTGCATAATTATCGTTATTAATTTAAATAGTTATTTATTTCCATTTATATTTTTAATCATTTAAAAACTATATATTTTTTGACAATCTTCCAGTCTTATTTTCTTCCAATAAGCGGCGTTATCGGTAAAATTGAATGAAAAAAACCAAACCTATCGCTTTGCACCGGTAACATTTTTAGCTACTACAACGGTACATATAGGTTTTTTACTTCAAATTCGGAATATAATTCAAATCTACTATTTTGCAAATCAAATTAGGACCTTTTCACATCAAATGCAGCAGTTTAAAATCAAATTTGGGTGCTTACCTATCAAATTGATATGGAAACTTTCGAATTTAATTTGTAATATGCTAGAATTAAATTATAAAATTCCGAATTTGAAATGAGAAACCTATATGTCAACTGTTATTATACAGCTATAATATTAAGTGATAAGTAGAGCTATGGATAATCGTACAAGCGGGATTTGAATCCTAAATTGTCGGATCATAAGTTGAATGGAGCGTCTCACAGCTGTCATCACTTTTTTACTTATATTCAAATATAAGTATATGTATAAAACATTTTAAGGGGTTTCCTTCGTGTCTTTTCCTAAAGCTCTTCAGGCTTAGGTTTGCAGTGATACACCTTAAACATGAGATGAACCTCAATAACAGGGGATAAAGTGAAAGTTCCGCAACCCTAATATCGTACACAAGATTTGGTTTACTTTAAATAAGGCTTGCTATGTTCCTGAGTCTACAAAGAATCCTTTTCTTAAAATTCCACAAAAAATGTCGAGATGTATTTATCTACCATTCATTCCATCCATCAGTGTTAAGAAGTCCTTTGCTAGAAAGTCTCTATGAACCTATAGCAGCAGAGATCGTGCTATACCGAAACTGTGTACCGATTTATATCAAAACCCTTTATGAAAAATTATTGATTTTTCTGATAAATATAATTGATCCTATTAAATTAATACAGAATATGGAGAAATTAGTCTACGAAGCAAACCCTATAAACTATCAATTTTTCGCATGCTTATCGACGGACAATTACAAAGGCAAGTGCAAGAAATGTAATATATTTTTTTAAATATACATTTAACTAACTATACCAGCGGTTCGTATGTGTATCGCAATTATATATACAC
>DWTW01001675.1:0-12195 GCA_018246275.1 Papilio slateri
GTTGTATAAAGTACAATATATAAGGATGTACAATTATATACTCTTCGTAGTTTCTATAATTTCATTAGAAATAACGTGGCATATGATAAATCTATGAAAACCATTTTCTTTATATTTGTAAGTGAATTTTTCATATTTTTTATTAAAAATTCTGCTATTCGAGGCGGAAACAAATTAAACAAATCAAAGATCAAAAAAATCTGTGCAGCCGTTATTTAGTTATAAATGGTGTAACTAACATGACATTGTTTTATATATAATATATAGAAGCCAGCCTATCAACTACGAATATTTTTACTTTCGCCGTTCTTTGACATGTCAACTTGATCAATGTATGGATATGGATGAAACGACAGTGGTGTGCAGGAACGCAAAATAGACGCAAGCTGAAGGCTCTACCATTACTCCTCACTCATCTTCTTCTCTTTTGAGTGCGATCGCAAAACAATAGTATTGCATGTCATGATGCATGACTGCCATCAATATTTAACATTTGATGACTTGCTTCCTAGTTTGCCCTTTTTCTTAAGTTATCATTCTCACTACAATTAGAGCAATTTTGAACACCTCAAGCCGTACAGTAGTCATTTCGTAAGAGCGTCGTCTCGTACGTAGTAAACAGCCTACGACGGCTCGCTTGTCGCGCGCTTGATTGTCTCACGTGGCTGTACTGCGAAATGGGATTGCGCTCGCGAAATGCACTTAGGACCGTCTCTATTTCAGGTAATCCCTCTGTTTATTTGCTAGTGTCAATGTTTTTATGTTAGAGGGATGAAATTGAAGAGGGTAGACACGGCCATGAACGAAGCATAGAATTGGAATGATATGACAGCGCACAAGCTCTATCGGATATAAAACTAGAGATAACTGTCCTCGTGTAAATGAATAGATAGTAAGATCTCATTAAACCTTATTTTCTGTTCTTATTTCTAAACGCGTTACAAACCTAGCGCTTATTTTCTTATTATTAATGTTACCTTCTGCATCATAATTGGTCATCCATTTTTCCCTTAATGCCAATAGGACTTTTAAATTGATAGACATCAGAGATGTCGAAGCGATGAACTCATTTTCTGGGCGAAGTATAAACACTATGGTATGAGTTTTTCGCAGGACTCGCTGTCAGTCTGTCCCGACAGTATTATCATAGACAGTCCTTACATCGCGTTAGAGGTATAATAATTTGGGTTCTAATATGAAATTTCAGTTTTAACGTACTTTTAACAAAACTTTTTTCGCATGACAACTAAAACATTCTAAATTTGAAAAGTGTCCAACATTCGATTGTTTGACTTTCAATTGTTTTTTTTTTATTCAGCTTTAAAAGTGAATACGGATACATTGAAAATTAGTGTAATGTATGAATACGAGTTCCGGCGTGGAACTAACGCAGCAGAAACAACTCGCAATATGAGGGCTATGTTTGGAGAGAATACGGCCAATGAACGCACCGTGCGTTTTTAGTTTAATCGCTTTCGTAGTGGAAACTTCGACTCGAATGAACCTCGAAGAACTGTTCCCTTCCCTTCCTTAATTATTAAAGAACGAAGTCTTAACTTCAACGTGTAGTTACGGCTAAAGTTGCAGTTCAACACGTTATATCTGAATTGCTACAGATTCTTAACCAGGAAGTTAAGGTCGCTTGTCGTTACTGCGTTTGAAAGAATTAAGGACATTGTTATCATTTGTAACGAAACGAACCGTTTATCACCGTAAACCGGATACACATTAACGAATGCTTTAGATGAGTAATGATAGTTATTGTTATGAAAACACCCTACAGATATGGTGTGTATTCTACAAAACTTGAACTCTTAGGTTCGAATCCAGTCATCTGTTATTCTAGTGAAACAACTAGTTGTACAAACTTTAGCTGCAAAATTAGTGAGAATGTTAATAGGCATTGTTCAAAAATTCTATAAATTTATCAAAAAAAGATGTTCGAATCTCGAATTTTCTAAATTCTCATTCGAAATGAAATTCGAATACATGGTTGTGTTATTATAATTATTAAATTATGAAAGAGAACACAAACTAAATAGTAATAGAAATATATGACAATAGTAATCTTTGTTTAAACAGTAAAAAGCCGATGTCAAAAGTATAGTTAGCGCATTATATAGTATAACATAGTGGCACTTACCACATCGCCTGCACGGACACGGGCTTGAATATGTGTTGCTGGCTGCACACACACACGCTAAACCCTCTGCGGACAATGAATCCTTAATTAGTTATTGTTCATAGTTCGCCAGATTGCAGGCGGCTAGGTGGCTTCTTGCAATTGTTCCGCGGGTGTCGGGTATGATAATATCCCTCGCACGTGAACGCCGCCTACAATGTGCGTATTCATAAACAATTCTACGGCCATCGGCTATGAGTAATGTTAAAACTGTTAAGTGGCAAGACCTAGTTGCCCAGATACACATCTAGGACAATTTGCGGTCTTCATATTTCGGCAGTCCACATCATTTTATCAGTATTATCGCGAACAGAAGCGATTCTTCCCCAATTGCATCAATAAAAAGATTTCTAATTTGGTTGGAGGTTTGGGACTTTTATACATTTATATGGTATATGTAATATAGAACTTCAAACGATAATTTAAAAACTACGTTGTCTATGAATAATTGATCATTAAGACCAGTTTTAACAGTGGGTATTACGCCACATAGCGACCATATCTATTGGATACGTTGGCTCGACGGGGAACGTGTCACAGGTACTTGAGTCACCTACGGGTAGTAGAAGTGTTTTTAGTATTCCTGCGTTTCCTCTGCTCAAGTTACTTGCTAATAGAGAAGCTTTCTATTGGTGAAAGTATTTTTAAAATAGATTCAGTGGTTTTTGAGTTTATCCGGTATAAACAGTCAAATCTTTTCTCTTTATAATATTAGTATAGCTATAACGCAAGGTTAGACGATGGTCATGATTGCCCGGATAAAAGTTGGACGATTCTTACTTGAGCAAAGTGGCAGGCATTAGTTAGTTTGTAATAAATATATTAATCGTCCAAATTGATCGGAAACGAGTTGGCAGCCGCGTCGCCAGGTATTTTGCAACGGCAGCCCTCTACTGTCCTTTACCGATTTCAAATATTTCTCTTTCGTAATTCAACATTGCAAAATTTTTGTGTCGCATTAATATTAATTTTACAAATAATACTACATTGTAACATTGATAAATGGTCAAAATTAATACCTACCGATTTACATTTTCCCAGCCGTGGTATAAATAATCCATGTCCCTTACTTCATATTTTTATTTAAACCTTTGCATATGCACCGTACAAATATGTTTGTGCTGGTATTTTACTCGTGGTACATACATCTCAACCTCAATCAATTGCGTCATTTATGCAGCACCTGCCGAATGTTAAGATTCATCTCCACTGTTATCGTGAAGTAGAAGTTAAGAGTCTTACCCGTCTCCGTCCAGCTTAATGGAGGTGTCGGCGAGCACACGCAGCACGAGGCCGACGGTGATGCGCTCGTTGCAGTCGATGCCCAGCAGCGCCGCCTCATCGTGCCGGCATACCACCACCAGGTAGCGCGTGCGGCCCGCGTGGGCGCTCTCCAGTTTCACCGCCTGGCACCAGCATTAGTTAACCCCGATTACATTAAGTAACAATCAATTTCTCTGTCCTATAATCTAGTCGTTCCAGTGTTGATCTGGAATTAAAAAAAATGCACCAGCTGCCAAAACTGCCGTGTGCGTGGTTGGAGGCGCTCGAGTGTTTAATATATACGTATAACAATTTTTAATATAGTAAGCGATGGACCGCCTGCCGCGTCGACGGCCGTCGGAAAATGTTATACGTAATACTTTGCTTACTCTGTATATTTGTCCACGGACACAATAAAATGAAGCGAACATATCTTAGAAATATGTTTGATTTTGTTAATAAATAAATGAAACGTTCATTCTGTCTACGTGTCAAAAACTTAATTTAGCGCATGACTCCAAACTTAAGTAGAGGGACGTAACCCGTGGCGCGTTGACATTTGTTGTTTCCCTAAGACCTTTGCGTTTATTTGATTACTTTATCAATAATTAATTATAATAAAATTGCCAAATATTGTTAATATCCTTGATAGCATAGTAGTTGACGTTTGTATACCTCTTTATGACGTAACGCTCTAGCTTTACCAACCAACCAACACCATGGCTTTATATACTAGTAACATTTCTTTTTCAATACTAATTAATAAGTTGTTAGATTGCCATTATTTATTTCTTAAAATATACCAGCCACATTCGGACCATTGCAATGCTTCAGGCGTATGGTAATAAAGTAAACAGTAAGTTAAGGTATAGAGGGGACTGCAATTTAAATGATCAATGCTTCGACTGGCCTGCAACGGTGTTTACTTAATGTGACACGGGAAGCTGTCTACGAGAAGTCGAATAGAAATATACTGCAATACAAATCTATGTATCTATTAAGACTATATTAATTCACATTCTACTAATTATTTACCAAATTACTTTGAATGACAGTTACGTGAGTGAATGATACCGAAAATTAATCCGACAATATACTAAAGAAACTACAAATAATTAATCTACTAAGTTGTATGAAGGTAGAACAGAATTGATTGATGTTTAAATCAAAGCTATTTAGTAATGTATACAACATGAGTTAATGCTTAAATTAAGCATTGTTGAAAGTAAATTTAAACCGGACGATTAGAAGTCCAATCTAAATTACTAATTAAATGAGAAACGCGGTTAATATTAAAAAGAATCTCCTAAGACAGTAAAATCTTGATAGTGATTTATTTGAACCAAAGTGCCGGTTCTGGGCCTAGTGGATCAAGTCTGCGGTATTGCCACTCAGGAATCGATTTTAAGATCTCTAATTCAAAAGGTGGAAAATCGACCGACTCTCTCACAATCGTTTTAAACTGAGATTATAAATTCTAAGTTTTGGGTTATTTTACATTCAATTCAATACATCAAAATCCCAATTCACAGTTCGTACAAAATTAGGAACTTGGGATGAGACGATAACGTGACAATTATGTCTGCATCAACACACATTGGTGTCCGTGTGTGATGAGTAACGTTCACGGACCGTGTCACGTATGTGTAATATTTTAAACATACCCTTGAACAATTAAGAAATCATTCGGAACTTTTTACATAACTAGTTAATGGTAAGTAATATAATAATTTGGAAATCCGTAAAATAAATACCATTTCATTTTAGCATTTTCATGCATTGTCATTTTTGAAGTGCGATAGAGATTTTTTTTAAATGAATGACATTGGAAATTTCGTCATTGAAATTTTAATATTTAAATTATAATCCGGACCTTTTTGCTGTATTTTGCAACTGATAAAAAGGAAGAGACTAAAAACCCTTTTCTTAGTTCACTGCTGAACACGAGCTTCGCTAAAGACTCACTCGACGCGTCTTAGTGAAACTTAACGAGTGTAAGACCCACTCTTAGATATACGTAAGAGAACTCAGCTCCCTCAGGAAGGGACGACACAACACCCAACTCTCCCTAAAAAGTGGACCTGGACAATAGCGGTTTGATGAAATTAACGTTAAAATGTATATTACAACAAAACATTCCAACTACGTACACATTAATGATGTAGGCGAGAATCACTAGTGTACGTTTACCATTTTGAGCGTGTCCTCGGGGCGCACGAGGTAGAACATGGCGCGCAGGTGGTGGTGTATGTCGGGCTGCGGCAGGCGCGCGGGCGAGCGCCGTCGCTCCGCGCAGCCGTTCTCTGCGCCGCCCAGCACCAGCGCCGCCCCCTTGTTTGCGAAGTAGCACTCATTGAGACTGCAACAAGCGATGTAGCCATTGAACAGACACTCCAGTACACCGACCGGCATCCTCTGCCAGCACCACGAACCGACTGGCAAAGAATCGCCGCAAGCATGAAGTCCTCCCTTTGTTTTCTTAACTTTAATGTAATGAAGAAAATATAAATGCCCTACTCAGATAATAATCAATACAATCCATTATAAGTACGTCGCTCTGTATCGTATGAGTGGTCTTTTAATACGGTACACTCATGTCAAGAAAACCTGTCCAGTTCTTCGGGACAGATTCCACAAGACGATCGTAACTTTTTAGGGACATGTATTACAATTCAAATTGTCAAGACAGGTTTATCTATAAAGTAGACGGTAAGTACACATTAACGTTAAACGATGTATCAATAATCAGTACAAATGTTGTAGGTCTACTTACGATCCATTATCGTACAACCATGTCTGATTTACAACTATAATACCTATATCTCTATCTATAACAACTAGACTTAATTACAAGGATTTGGCCAAGGTATGTGTCTTTACACATACCTTGGCCAAATCTTTATGCTGCGCAAGATTTTGTATTGCAGAATAGATCTCGCTCGCACAGTCAAAGGAATCGTGTTTGTTTGTAGGTAGATATGAGATCCGCGTGGCCAACTAGATAGTTGTACCTGATTCCTAGCTTACGGATCCTGGCCTCGACTTTCGGTTGAGCAAAACGTTTGTACTAGAAACAAAGATACTTTTGCGATGTAATTCTGTTAAATTTCTCTTGACTTGTACCTAGAATATTATTAAGCTTGCTTTACAAGGGAGTTTGAGGAGATCCAAGTAAATTTAAATAGCTTATCCCACAATATACATTTAAGCAGTTTTTTTTGCATATACACATAGTAATACAAAAAATAAATACATACATAATACAAAAAACTCCAAATTACCACTTAAAACTTTACCTCAAGCAGCGCTTAAAGTTAGACCTAAATATGAATATGTCTGTTATCATATTTAAATAAATTATTCGTAATACTAATCTTCATTTTTAAAATAACAAAATATATTTATCCGTGTTGAAGCGGCAACAATAACAGCAACGCCTAGCCTGTATCAAGTACGCGCATCCTGTCAAGTTGTGGAAACCAGTTCGCGGAGTAATGCGAATCAATCATTTTCAAGACAGTGTCTAGTCACACCGTAGCACTACGTAACGCAACAACGCATTATCTTAAGTAACCATATTTGTCAGTTCAAGACGCAACCTGCTTTAGGTTTGCCTTAAACTCGATCGACTACATTTCTATCATATTTAAACAAAATACTAGATAAAGTATAGATATAGGCATAGGCTTATTAGCCTTACTACTATTGTATAAAGATACAGTAGACATTTTGCCAAACTGTCTTATTGCTAAATCTCATAGAGTCGAGAAAAAACTAGAATTTCTACTATTAACGACCCTCGACTTCAGAGATAGGGGTAAGAGACGCCCTTCGCGCGGCGTGCGAAGCGTTCGAATGCGGTAGTCAGCGATATTGTTTTTTTTATCATTTAATATAATGCAACCGCGAAATGTTCGAGTGACGCCATTTTGAGTAAAGTTGCAGCAATCGCTGTTGCGGCGGCAGGGTTCCTTTCACTGCGCGGCCGCAGACGCGCTGGCTGCGCGGCCGTGGGCTCGCCTCAACATGTATTTTATGAGGCCTAACAAACGATAAGCTCGCATCGACAACGCGCGCCTCGTGTATATTTAAACCGCACTTATATCCATTAACACGCAACGTGTACTGGCGCCTCTTTCAAAATGAGCTTTATGTTACCAACAATGATAATAAGGCCTTTAGGAAAATAATACAGAACGTTTCTTATTACTTTCAAAAATACATGGGACTATTATTTTTATAACTTAAAATCATTCCAAATGACAGTTATAAATAATAATTGGAAACAAAAATAAATTGCAACAAATAGTAACAAGTGACTTGGATCTTGAGGTTCAATGTTTGGTTTCGCTTTGTATCTATGATATTTTATTATTTCCGATTTTTTTCCAGTACCCAAGGCCGTGGCCGTCGTTATGCCACTACTTTTAATTGTAGAGTCTTTTCCAGGATACTTTAGTCGTAATTCCCGATATGCAGATAATCTGTATCAAAATCTGAACTTCTCGTTTATTTTTTCTCGAACTTTATGGAGAGGTTTATATGATATCACTATAAAAATGACAAAGTGTATTATACTAAGAAATAAATTAGAGATGTGTAGTGTAGAGACTAAATGTCAATTAGTAACATATACATATACATCCAATAAAATCACAAGCATTTTCGATACCTACTAAGATTTCGCAATTAACCACAAAGCACAACAAAGAGATGAAGTCAGGCTCATCGGGTTCTCGAGCGTCTAAAATAGATTCAATCGAACGGGTAGGGTCGCAATGTGACATTTACCTTTTCACGGGCCGCCCCGCAAAGGAGGCGTTCGAACGTCAAAAATATGATGAGGTCATCCAGAAAATATAGAGGAAATAGCGTCGCGGAATAAACGCACGGGTAAAAATATAGAAATGACGCTACACCCTAACATTGGGCTTTCTAATAATAGAATGAAAAGTGGATATTTGTTTATAGTGCATTAACTAGCGACGAATTAACATTGTCACTTCCATTACGACGGCAAGGGCGGGCGGCTCTCAAGGTTCGATAAAAATAGAGCGGCGGCGTGTTGCCAAAGCATTGCCGCGTCGCCGCGTACATACAGAGGCAGCGCCCGCCGCGCGCGCGTCTTGCCGCTTTGCCCAATTTAGGGCGGCCGGAGAACTTGTGCACATCTCCACCGCGTGGCGCGCATCGCGCTTCACTTACTGCGCGGCGCGGTAAATAATACGACGTCACTGCGTCAACAAAATTATTGCACGTAACTGTAGACAGACGACGTAATCACTTTTACTTGACTTTTTAAGACATTGTTTTTATTAAAAATAATATACAGAATCAACATCTTTTTATCTGTATCCAAACAGGGTGGAGCAATTCATATGTTTTATAAGGAAATTTGACTAAAATCCAATTTTGGGGGTCGTGTGATTTTTATACAACGGAATCTTATTGGCACATGACGTTCGAATTGAAACCACGACACCGTCATAATTGTGATAATCATCGTTGAGATTTAAAACATATACGGTAAAAGTACAAATATACTTAAGGTATGTTACATATGAAAATAAAAACTCTTATGATTTTATAACCAAAAAGGCCTATAAATTGGCCAAGTTTGGAAAAAGCCCCTCACCACCGACATTACGCTCACAAATCTATGTAAAAATAATTAAAACTTTCTATATAAATGCCATGGTATGCCATGCCATAAAGCGTTCAGTATAACTGAAAGTGAAATTATTTTTACATTATCGGATTCATAGTTACGCAACAAGTTAACAAAATAAACTCTATATAAAATAATACATTTAGAAATTAAATGAATATTTCATTAGTTCATACATTTAGTGCGGTATATTTCAGAAGCCATTGAGACAAAAGCTTAATGACTCTATTTACAGTGGATTTCGGTTATAACGACTTTCAGTTGTAGCGACGTAAAACTCAAGTCCCTTGAATTTAGAATGCACTATTAGAGGAAAAATATTCGGTTATAGCGATTTCGGATATAACGACGATTTTAGGTGTAGCGACTACTTTTTAAGACCATCTGTAACGTAAAGTCTTCATCTGTAAAGTTCATAGAAATCCCTTCGGATATTGCGACCGAGTCGACAAACAAGACGTACAAAAAGGTTCATTCTAAGTATTACAATGCTTCTTGTTTTATCGTTGTTTACGTTCACATATGCAAGCAGGTTATTAAAAACTGATTCGTAATTTATAACAACAAATATACAAATATTTGTTGTTATAAATTACGAATCAGTTGCTCGGTAATCTTCTGTCTAATGGTTTGTGTGTTACCGTACCCGTAATAGACGTACATGCATTCACTGTTAAAGAAATAAATAGATATTATTTTGAGATAGCAAAATGGTGAAAGCAATGTTGATCCGTGCCAAAAAGTTTCACATTCTACAGTATCAACAATGTGAAAAAAAAAGTTTTAAATTAATGAAATATTTTGAATCAAAATCCAGCAAAACAAAAAAAACGTAAAAAAGAAGTATTAAGTAGACGTTAGACGATGTGTACAAATTACGCAGCTATATTGTCTTGCAATAAATATATCTTTCTTACTTTCTACCTTCGGATAGAAGGACTTCCATCTAGAGCGACAGAGAACTGAGAACCCACTGTATTTTCACCGCCATCATTTAAAACATTATATTTTTTCGACGATATCTTGACACAATTATAAACTAGCTTCGACGGTCATGAGTCAATGTATCCAGTGAATGATCACCTTGAATCGTTGTAGTGTCTGGTGTGTCGGAGGAAGCGGAGACGCTACAACTAGTACAAAGGCAAGGAGACCTGTAACAGACGCCCGTCCTGACTCACCGACGTGAATGTACCGTGTCTATTGTACGTAGCGATCGCGTAAATCCAATTCTTTCATAAAATGAATTCTTATGTATCACTATAGTAAAAGTGGTTTCAGAAGCTGCCGACTATAAATGGAAATTAAATCAATGACTATTGATACTGCTTCCACAATCGCTAAAACGTACACGACCGGCAATGACCTGGTACCTTAAATAAACCATACCCCTTGTATGGTTTATTTAAGATCTTCTAGCATAAGCTTTAGATTATTTAAAATTGTTGTGGACTAAGAGCCTATATGCACTCCACGGCTAGCCACGACGCGGTGAGCCCGCGCTTTCAGCTCCAGTCAAAAATATGTATGAAAAAACCCTTTCATTCGCACTACTACCAGCCGCGCTTGTACACAACGTTTCTTAGGCATTCATAGAATTCGTAAATTAACAGGTGATTTCTAGACATTGCCTACATTCTGATGAGGCAGTATAATTCAGTTCTGAATTCTCTTTTAGCGATTTGTCTAATGTTGTAATTGTCTTAAAACCTTCAAGGGATCGATTTATCATTCAAATCGGTGTCGATTTTTGTTGTGTATCATTTTCACGAACGTTACATTTATAGTCAGATAGTTGTCAGGTAGCCCTGACCTATCAGACTATCGTCAGATGCCTGTTGTATATGATATTTGCGTCGTCGGCGATCGGGTTACAAATAATGGTAACGTCGCTGAATGAATCATTCCAAAGTAAGGTAATGGAAATAGACGTAAATAGAACAAAAATTATACTTAGCATTTGAAAAAAAAGTTAATCAATGTTTGATAATAGAATAAACGGAGAAATGAGTAAATGGTTAAACTTTTGTAATTGAACTTCATGTTTAGAAGGGACGATAGATATGCGAAGGTGGATAAGATAAGAGTAATGATGGATAAGCAAACGCAAAAAGCATACTGTATATTTGGGGTACATTATATACCATTGGTATTTACTAGGTTCAATAGACGTTGGTACGAAAAATGAATGCAGAAAATAGTGCGAATGGACAATGCAAAGGGTGGCATTGAGAGAATTCAAAAATTGATATTTGAAGCGTCGCCGTTATCTTTACTGGTAATGTATGGTAATGTCAAAAAAATATTAGAGTAAGATAAAAACGTACAATAGAAATGGTCATTAAGAAACAACTAACTAATGTCTTCCATGAATCAGGTTAAAGAATAATGTCGAGACAATGAATTTACACTCTGAACTAACGTGAACTATGAGATACTAAGGAGGTTCAGATAATGGGTACTTGTAACCGACGCACATGTAGGCATAGATCGTACTTCATAATGTGAGAAACGAAAGAGGAATGTCAGGATTAGGCAAAATATAGATTTGTAATGTCAGCCAGACTGAGTGAAGTGAATATTTTCGTCATCTCAAAGTCGTCTCGCAAAGAAACTATCCTCTGACCACAAACTAGACGTAACCTTGTTGACAGAGTAGAGATATGGAGGAACGTCCTCAAGGACGTAAATATCGATTTTTTTTATGTTAAAGAAATTGAGACGAGCGTTGTCACCCCATATTTCAAAGCTGTTTTATTCTACACGAATAATTTTAAACCTCACACATTTTATCACTGTTCCTCAAAAGCTCCTTAATTCTTTAAATTCGCTTTGGGTAGTCAGAGATAGCAATCACTGTGCACATGTAATGTGACAAATTGTAAGTCTTTCATCATACACAGAGCACAAATAGCTTTTCCGGGATTTGAACATACAACTTTCAGTATCGTTAATAGACCGTATCTTTGTCCAGCTTAAAGTGTTAAGAAAATATAATGTAATCATTTATCAAATTGTGTTTAAACGACCATATAAAAATATATATTTAGAACGTAAATTGCAAGGTTACTGTATATGAACG
>DWTW01001676.1:0-12192 GCA_018246275.1 Papilio slateri
TATCTAAATTTATAAAAGTCGGGCGAACTCTGAGGTCGTTTCAAACATTTTAAATCTTTAGGGAAAATTTATGTGGTCCAAAATTTTCAGGAGAAGTGATAGGATCAGCAAATTGTATTTATATCCTCGATAAGTTTTTTAAAAGGACATGGAAATATAATTCTTAAAACTAAATATAACTTCTAGTCAAAACATTTCGACACTACCTTGAAGTGACGTAGTTTTAATTTCAGCGTTGAATCTGAATTGGCTCAAACTGCCACTTGCAGAGCGGACCCTTGTATCGGCCAGTTGAGCTGACTCAATTAAAACTTTAATTTTCACGAAGCCGAAACCACAATTTTTATCTGACATCATTTCTCGAATCGAATAAAATAATTATTTATGAATTAGACTTTAAGAATGCTTTAAAGGCAAATAGAGAAAGTATTTGTAAATCGGTTATTAGGTTAATTTTTTATTACTTTATCATGATGTACACACTCCTTTTGAAAGTAAAGCATTATGAAACTGCATATAAAATTATACTTGCTGTGTATTAAAACACGGTTCAATAGTAAACACCTTAACGGCAATTCTTTCCTTTCCTTAATGTTTTGATCGCGTGTTCACTCGATAGGAACTAGAAAATAATATTCTTCATTCTCGATTGAATGAATACTCTATTCTTTGACGTCGGATACAGATGGTCTTTGTGAAAGAAAAATCTCACAGAATTTATTGAAAAGTAATTATTCTTTATTTTTTACAGTGATTTTAACATAAATAATTAAATAATTCAGATTCGGACTTTTATAAAACAATTTCAGCATTTTGAAAATCAACTGCAGAATTTTGCACATCAAAATCAATCTTTTAAAAATTCAATCAAATTGTCATGGAAACGTTCGAATTTCATTTTTTATAAGGCTGAATTTGATGTGTAAAACTTATGAAGATAGGCGTTAAGTAGAAGTACGCGTCTGTGTTCCGTCTGATGAGTGAGGTGCCGGAGGCCCAATTTCAGTCCTCTTCCCTTCTCATTCTTTCCTAATAAGGATGGGAAGGTGAAGAGGATTGGACGGGGAGGGTATGAATAGGAGAAAGAAATATCCTTTTTCCTGCCGATCCCCTCTGTCCATTAAAGGTAAGCAACGCATCTGCGAATCAATTGCTTGTTGCAGATGCCTATGGGTAGCGGTCACTTAACATCAGGTGACCCGCTTACTCGTTTAGGGGACAAACTTTTATAAAAAAAATCTAAAGTTTATTTGTTAAATATTATTTTTCATAGTGGAAGCTTGGATGCTGATATGACGTTCATATCTGGATACTGAAATATTGAATAAAAATTTAGTGATTTAAGCATTATTTACAAAACATTAAACCGCATTGTTTCCAAGTTAAGTCCTCTTTTAAATAATAATTGTCTCGCCGCTTACCACTCGCGGTATAAATATAACGACCGTGAAAGTACCAACCGATATAAAACCCCTTACACATAATTCCTCTCATCGATAGCTCAGCAAAAAGTAGTTATATTATGGCTCGCGGTGGGTTTTAAATCAGCCGTAGAGAGCGGGTGAAATTCGCACGGCTTGCAAAACAGGTGGCGACAAGTGGGACGGCGTGTCCATCGCCGAGATGTTTTCTAGTTTCGATGAGGAGATTTCAACTACGAGGAGTTCGATCATAACGATCCGAGCAATTCTTTCTGACGGGTGCAGGACGTTACAAAAATAATATAATAAATGTGAAGTCTTTAGATCAAGGCCGTTAAGCCTTTTTTATAATCGGGCCAAATAGATGATTCAGACATCCTGGGACAGCTTCCTAGCACTCCAAAATCGGACCTGGGGCTTGAGCAGCCTTGTTTTATATGGTAGACTTCACTGGATGAAGAAATGTTGTACGTGGGGATAGATAGAGATTGAGTTACGGGTTTAATTTTCGTAATTTAAACACCTCAGTTTTCAGTTTATAACGTGGTGTAGAAAGGAATTATTAGTAGAAGTACAAATGTAGGCTGTATGTCGGGCACATGGTAAGCAGTTCTTTCCGTTAAATTTTTATTCTTATCATCTCTTTCGTCTATCTTGTCATGTCTTATGATTCGTATGTGTACATAGGATACACAAATATTTAACGTTCTATATTGCTATGTTGAAAATCGAACCTAGGATACACAACTAAAAGTTTCTCAGAATGCATTTGTGTTTGCAGCGGGGCTACAAATTCATAACGTCAACTATCGCAAGTCGCGATATCGACTCAATGACTCACTAATTTATTAGTGACGGCCCGTTACCTGTATGTATAACATGAGAGACTAACGGATCGGAACAAACAGACGTACTAACTGTGATCATGAGAATGGCGCGACTCTGTCTTGTGTGAATTAGATGCGCACTGCACGCTTTACTCACTTATTGAAACAAAGGATTTTTTGTTGTTATTATATCGGTCTGTTGTTCTGAATAGTTCTTCCTTGTCTAGATCGTATTGTATGTAACTAACATGCTAACGTATCAAGTTCTTTATAGAAGATCTCTTCATCATCACTTGAGAGCATCCACAGATATAAAATGACATTTCAAAAAACAACAGCATTCTTTTGAGGAAGTCATATTTTATTAGTATTCTTTTCGTTCACGCAAGCTTTTAAAAAATCTAAGCAAAGGCTTAAAGTAATTTGGCGAACTTGTGTACTTACAGATTTTCTATAATGAAACTATCCGTTATAAAAGAATAAACAGTTAACTTAGTGTGTTTTACTATCAAAGGCTATCTACGACTCGGCTTAAGATTAGATCATAGTCAAACACAAGATTTGGAATAGTCGAATCCTTTAAGCTGGTACGGATTCGGCTAGAAAATTATTAAAATGAATTCCATTTCATGCGGAAAGAATTTAAAATTTGTCTGTCGATAGCAATCATTTGTATGGCAATAAAAGCTTAATAAAAATTGACAACGAAATTTCTCTCGATAATTTAGTATGCAAATTTGACTGCAAAATATTCAACATGTAAAGAGCGAGTTGAATTTATAAACTTGTTCGATTTAAATATAATAGTCCAATGACGCTGTAGCTATGATGATTTGACAGTAGCTTCTTTTAATTCATTCAGTTCCAGTTAGTTCTTTCTTAGTGTTTTAGTAAAGCTATAAAATGCTTAAGCTGTGCATTTAGATCCCTAGTACATGGGTGGGCCTTACAATATTATGTCGGTATTCTGTCTCGATAACGTCATGATGCAAGGATGCCCGACAGCAATGGACGAGTCAATCATGCTTATTACTGGATTATGAATCTTTTTTCTTTAAAGATCCCCACATTTTTTAAAAGGCCACCGTCGGTCTGTTGAGGACTGCGGTGGACGTTTGTTTCAAGGCAGAGCGCATTATAGAATGTGTGCAGCTCGTCGCAATTCACTATGATATAAAAATATGACAAGAGACAGCTTTTCATGTAACAATTAGGTTAAGCTACATAGAGGCTTTCTCTCCAGAAGCTTCCTGAAAAGGGTACAGTTATTTTTATGTATGTCTGTCCTTTCTTATAGGGATAATAATTTCTAAAAATCAATGTGAGCTTTCTCGCTATATATTAGTGAGTTTAAATAAGATGGTATACCATTTCAGTACAAAATAATAATATATGGCATAAATATGTAAGAAAAAAATGTCAATGTCTGCTAAGCTATGGCTTAGCAGTTAGTCCACTGCTGTTGCAAATCCCGCGATATGATAATGGAAACAGTTATGGCGTTGGATAATTCGAGATTTCTATGGACCAGGGTATAAGCGAGTAACAATTTTTTTTAAAGTAACGTTATTTAAATGATGATATTATATTCATATTATTTATAAAGAAAGAAAAAGAATAAAAGGAGCAATCCTAATATATATTTGAAAACGAAATTAAAAAAAATATAACGACAAATGAAACGACCACTCGCCACTCATAGCTAATTAAATTAGAATTGGTTTATTTATGTATTAAAAAAAATATTAGATACATATCAGTTAAATGCGTTTATTCTTAAACCTAAAGATTGTTCAATGTATTGGTTATATTATTTTCCATATTTCTTTTATTATATTATATTCCTTATTACTTGCATATCCATTTTTTTATCGAAAATAATACTGATTTATCACTTTCTTGATTTTTACACAAGATGTATAACAAATAAATTAAGTTGAATATATAAATATTTTACAATAAACGGGAACCTAATTGTATTAATTTAAAAACGCTTCCGCTCATGTTATGCACCACTAATCCAGTCGATCGCCTGCGACACCGCCGGCCGGTCATTACGAGCGGTATTCGACGGCTATTGCAGGAGTGGGACAACCGAGTGACAATACTTTTTACCGTTTCGGTTTGATTGGTAACGGTTGAGGTAATTATCGTAATGTATGCGACTGAAGCCTCGCAGATAGATCTCAAATTTAAGACAGCGAAATATTTTTTAGCTCTGACTTAGCATTGAAATGTTATTTTTTTTTTACAATTTTATGCCATCTACTCTAACTACCGAGGTTATTTATCAACGGTTTTTTCTTTTTCGATCGGTATATTCTGATAGACAGCGAGTCAGACGGGGATATATTGTAGTTTAGTGTATAAATTGTTTATTGGTAATATGTATATAATTGTTTAGTCTTTCCGTTGTGGAGAAAGATGCAAGCGTTACATCGTATACTTTGAGAAGGTATAGTCCGTATGGTAATTAACTATTACGTAATTATCAATTCCGTAGGACTGTTTGACTTTACTAAAAGACTTTTTAGGAATAGAAATAAATTGCCTTTTAGTAATAAATTAATATTATTTGTTACAATTATTGAAAACTATAAAAAGCGCTTGTGGGTTTATCTTGATATCGCCGTGAAGCCCGAGATTTTTACAACTTGTCATAATCATAAGTGGTCACGATACTCTTGGCTCTTGTAATAAGGTTTCTTCAGTTACTCGAGTTGAATCAAATTTATGAGACTCATTGTGGTAATTTGCTTCAGCTTGTAACAATGATAAAAGTTCTTCCCTATAAGCATATGGTCGTTGATATGGATGTGGTAATCAAATTATTTACTTGCAACAAATGACTTATCGACCACGAGACATGCGGTGCGGTTGCAGCGCACTTCAGCACGGCAGATGTCGCTACGAAAGTACAGTCGGCAATTGTGATGAATAGATGTGCGGTTGTTCGGGGTGTCATTATTGTACTGCAAGTCTGACTATAGATCAAAATTATTGCCTATTTTAATTCTTCTAGGTTCCTGAATCTAATTGAGACCATCGTAGATTTTATGCTTGTTCTTCGGGCGCAGTTCATAATATGAAAGAAAGAAAGGAATTAGGGTGTGTTGGTAGGCGACATCCTAGACGTACAGGCTTAGACGGGCCAGGTTATTGACACGCTAAAGAAATACGATATTAGGAACACGCGTAACCGACGAGCATGTATGCGTAGATGTTTGGATGTATAAGAGGTGTGGCAGAACTGTGCCAGGTGTAAATCATTAGTATTCTCTGCCTACCTCTGATGTACCGTGTTATAGTAATAGGAATGCTCGTGAATTTTTTTAACCAAGTTACGGAGATAAATTTCTGTACCTTTTTTGGGCATAATTTCTCTCAAAATTATTCGCTTTCGATCAGGTCTTGATAAGTTGTTGTAACGAGATTTCCGACCTTTCACCGGAAACTGCGTGTGCGCATGTTAAATAACATTTTACTAATCACTGCAGTTCAATTTGCGCCTGACTGTACTTCACAAGTGTTATGTAACTGACATTTAAAGGCTTTTATGGGTATCTTATTATGACATGTTATGTAACATCGCTACTTGATGTAAAGTTATATTCGTTCTCTAACAATAATTTGTACAATGTACCTACATTTGTACATTAATTATGAAGCTATTTCAAATATTTTGAGGTACCAGAGGTAATCGTTACGTCCATGATTGGGACATGAAACCGACGAATCCAAAGGATCTCGACAACAATTACACTAGTCGTTGTGTCTAGTATTCATATTGAAAAAGAAGTCTATTTTATAATCCTTTCTTTCTTTTCAGGTTGTCCTTTTCTATATGGCACAAGTACCTTTGTCAGTTGATACAAGTATAATGGGCTAGTACCACATGAACTCGATCGATATGAACGAGAGCCGAGAGCGAATTCGCCGTGAGAGGGAGAGGGAGAAGAACACGTACACCTCGCCTCGGTTGGCGCTGCGGCGCGTGCTGTTGCTAGCTGAGGGCAGGCAGTTCCGGGAGGCGGCGGCTATAGTGTCGCGGCTCGGCCCCGGCGTACTGCAGAGCGTGGCGGCTGAGTTGCCTGTCGATCTTCTGGTAGAAGCGTTGCCGCATTCCGCTCATTTGATTGAAACTTTATTAAACAGGTAAGTAGTTGTGGTGTTTATTTAATTGTTAAGTGTACTACCGTGGTGGCGCACAAAACATCTCCATCGTCCCTTTAGATGATGTTGTTTGATTAAGACGATGAGAATGTCTTCAAATTGAAGATAACGCGTTTACTTAAAGTTCCACTGGTATTGGAATAGGATATAAAATTGGATTCACAATTTATGTACATGAAATATATGATATAAAATCTTACCCTCATAACATTATTCACGATTTGAACTAACTACAAGTTTCGTGTGTTAAACTTGGGTGATCTATGCAGCGTCAGGTGCATAGTGTCTATGTCCTACAAAAAATGTGTTAAAACTGGTTAGTTCAGTTATTATAGACAGTCTGAACTTGATGCTATATAGATCATGCATTTTTAACATACAGAACGGTATTCTATGAAAGTCGATATACGACATTGTTGCTCAAAGAATTATAAAGTCAATTAGGATCAATATTAATCAGAACATAAACGATTTGCTATTGCGTACGTGTTTAGTCAATTTCTTTTTATGTAAATCAAGTTTCTTTAATTTATCGATTCTTGAATTTATATAGGCGGAGGTAGCGATCGCTTTTCACTGTACCTACCTACCACCTATCGCATTACAACTTAAATGACCTAGATTAAAAAACAAGATTACATTAGATTTGAAAACATAAATAGCATTTGTGATTTTTACAAAATAATTACGCAACAAAATTTACTAATTTGATTTGTTTGCAAAATCTAACCTTGAACTCGGAGATGATTGTTAGATACCTATTTTTATCTTTAGAGTCTTTAAATTAGTAGTAATTTTTTATGCATAAAATAACTATTGCCGCATACTCTGTGCTCTGCTGTAACATTATCAAGTCTTAGAATTTCAGTATTATTAAACATATTTAAAAAAAGATATACAGAGAAATAAAATTATTAAAGTATGTTTCTTTGTTCCATACATAATTATGTATGGAATCATCAATCTCGCATTAATTCGTTTTTGTATGTGGCCGGCAAGCGGTCGCTCACGCTCGGCCGGGCGCGGGGTCGCCGTCGACATCCGAGTGACTGAGAGCTCGTAGTGACGCCCGCACTACTCATTACATTATACTACACTAGCGACTCGCTCCGGCTTCGCTCGGGTTGCAAAGATGCGCTAACAATATTTCCCTGCTTATTCATCTTACGAACATCCGAACAACAACAAGGAATTATATACCTAAACGTTCTTCATGAATCACTTTTTCTGTTAGTGAATATCTGTGCATATCGCTCTTTAGCTAGAGGCAGTCAAGCGTCAAGATACAGTAGGTGCGCGCGTGGAGACGTGTTAATAAGACAAGAGTTTAACAGTGGTAGAGCCGCAACAATAACATCTGTTGCAGGCGTGGGCCGGCTCGACCGGTAATATACCGCAACCTCACAGATGACCGGCGTCAAGTAGAAATATTTCTGCATTTCGTCCCCTTGAATGAGGTGCCAGAGGCCTAATCCTACTCGTTTTCCCCTTCCTATCATTTTCTAATAAGGAAAAGATGGGAAGGGGAAGAGGATGTGATCTGGGAGGGGATGGGCATGAAAAGGTAGGCAACGCATCTGCAACTCATTAGCTTGATGCAGATGCCTATGGGTAGCGTTTACTTGATATCGGGGAACCGCAGACTAATTTATTCCGTCTAATTTAATTTAATATTGTCTTAATATCTTTATAGTTATACATATGGTATGGTATGGTATATGGGAATATGGTTGCCACGTGTATACAGTGTTTAGTTATGTGGTTAAAGCAACTTAGAAACAAATTGACTTACAACAGAAATACCAACAGGTTTCGGCGGAATGTGGTTCACGGTAAATGCAACAAGATGAGGCAGTAGATGTCCCTCAGAATATGTGTATCAACTGCGGCTCTTCATTTGATTGGAAGCTATTAAATCGAATTAATTAACCGAGACATATTTCTTATATTTCGGAGTGACGATACAAAGACGTGGCTTGTTGCTATCGAGGATTTCGATTACGAGGTACATCGATTAGCATCGGGTGAACGGCCGACAGCTTAGCTATATAAAAACACGTTGCAGATTGAAAGTCGACAGGTACGAGTACACTCGTCGAAAACTTTCAAGTCCAAATGTGACAAATGCTCGTATGATATCTAGCACTCGACTTGTCTATCGCACGATCTTTTTCATTGATCGGAATGGCTTCTAAGAGAATATTAAGTTACGCAGTCGTTCTAAAAATGATGTATCTTAAAAGACGTTAACGGTATGATGTACGACGTAGCGACTTCTTTGAAAGGCTTGCCGCCAGTACCACTTGTCACAAGAACACATTTGTTGAGGTCATATGCATACCTTTAAAGTGTTCAATTTGATTTACAAAGGCCTGATTTTGATTTTTTAAAAGTTGAATTTGATATTACATAAAATTTCTTCATTCTGTGTCCACGACACGAGGAAAATTTAATTGTATGGAATTAGCATGCGGTACATCGGGCTAGACGGATGCCATGAACATAGGCATTGTATGTTAATGAATTAAATAATAATACAAATAATATTTGACACTTTGATGTTCTAATTTCATCGGATTGATCTGATAATGAGCTTCCATCACAACTCTACAATTAAGGCAACGATTAGATTTGTATTTTCGGAAGTTAGTTTAGAGTTTTGACGTGCTTTGTATCTTCTATGTCTACATCAGTCATATGTTTACATAAAAATGTTGACAACATAGTTACCGGAAAATAATTTTTTTAGTATCCTAGAAACCAGTTTCATAAAGGAAGTGAAATCATGCGAGTCGTGTGTACTGGGCGCAAACAAAGCCGCGAGCGATAGTTTGTGCGAAAGATACATTAGTTTATATCTGATGTTATCTTTGAAGAATGGTATTGAAGAGTGTGTGCACGGAGTAGAATTATACACCTGTCGTATTACGCTAGAGTACATGCGCACTGAACGCACAGCGCGCGCGTCTCGTTAGGCGAAGTGAGCGCGTGCAGGGACGCCGGCACCACCCCGTGCGAGACAGTTTTGCGTGCGCTAGCTGCTTCTATCGGAGGCAAAAATATGTGTGGTATTTCCTAATTACTTTCTTTTGCGTGGGCAATCTACAATCATAAGTAAATATGATCTCAATTGTTAGTTAATAACAGATTTTTATCTAGTTTCCGTATTAAGATAGACGAAGAGATTAAAATTTGTTTATAGCCTAGCCTAGGAATTTAAGCTGCTCATCGAATAATTTCTGATTGGCTGAAATATTGTAATGGAAAATAATCAAAACTCACAATTAATTTCATAAAGTTTATAAAGATTTTTCAAAAATTTAATATAAATATCGCTATATTTTCTACCGAAAACAAAATAAAGTTGCAGCTACATTCCTTTGACATGTTTCATTCCAGTGAAGTTTTTAAGTGTTGCCAGGCGATTGAAGCCGCAGTTACGAGTGTGCAGGTGTATAATAAATAAAGTAAGGGTAATTGTCGCCTGCGAGTGCGCTGCGACCGCCGGCACATGTGAGTTATGTTGTTTCGACTTTCGGAAGTGAAAGTGGCGCGGGTCGCGGGGCAGAGGGAGTGGGGGGGGAGGTATTTACACCCGCTAGACCGGCCGTCTCGTATTTTTTTGAAACTATGATATCGATTTTGTGTTAATACATTAATACATTCGCCCACACGATTCAGATTACTGAAAAAACGTGACTTTTATAGAAATAAACAGATCAGTCTTATTGTACTATTCACACGAATTATGCTGCAAATTATTCCAAACGGAGAGCAGCTCGTGTCGCTGTCTCCGCCTGGTCCTGCCGCGACGTCGTCTAACGTCGCGTGGGCTCCACTCAGTGACTCAGTGGTGAGTTTAGGCCACAGTTCCGGTCCGACCTGCGGCAGTTAGCCGCGTACCACACCCAACTTATAACTATGAAAATTAAATACGTGCCTTATTGTGTGGTACATTTTAAAATTAACAATATGAATTTTTTCCATACAGTTCGTATGAAAAAGTAATAACGTACGTTATTTACAACTACCTTTTGCCCGCGGCGTTCGCGTTGATTATTACGTCCGATACAGCTGCAGCTATACTGAATTGAAAGACCGCCGGTACTTACTTATTGGAACGCTAGATGGCGGTAAATGTCATTTAAATGGAAGGCCAGATGGCATTGAATTCTACTCTAATTGCACAACAATAGTTGTTTTATAATTATTGAAATAGCTACAAACCTCAGTATTTCTGTATGTCTGGTCACAAATCACATATGATTGTTCGTTTTCGAAACTGCTATGTATAAGATCGATGTAAGTTAGAATGAAGTGCGGGGAATGTTGGTAACCGGCATTCAGAACGAGTATGTGGGTTGCCCTTTAACTTTCTAATAAAATCTTGTCTTTTATAAATAAAATAAATTGCATAATATAATTATTAATATAGGTTACATTACCTGTGAATGAAAAGAAAGCTAAACTCCGAGTTGTTGAACAGGTTTTGTCGGTTGAAGATTTTGTAAGAATATTTAAAAGATGAATTAAAATCTGTATCATGTATTTGTAAAATATTTTTATATTGGTCCGATTAATCGTTTACTTTACAAAAAGCTTTTCAATGATTGACTAAATGAATGCATATACTACTAATAATATGAAAATAAAAGGTTTATTACTTACTGCTTTTTTAATGTGTCACATAAAGGAGTAATATACACAGTAAGTCTTGCAGTACAAGAAATATAACAACGTAAATAATGTACTCTTTATGATAAGATAATTTAAGACAAGCCTTTTTGACATTAAGAAGAAGATATATATATCCTTCGAAAAAAAAGTAAAAAATCTTTATGATTGTATTCGCTAGGCCTTGTCACTTATATATTTTTAACCTTTTGTGGTTTTTACTAACATAAAATTCGTACCTGCCAGTTAACCTCGAATGCGGTAGAAAAGACTCCGTGATCTGCTGCACACCGCACCTGTTCCCCTTTGAAAAGTTGCCTATATGGTCAGAACAACCTTTATGAATTGTTTCAGGCTTGCAATCGAACTTCGGTCTTGATTTGATGACGTGTATAACCTAAGTCACACGACTGATGAGTATATTTTTTCTTTCTGTGTCCTTACATGTGTGTATTATTAATTAGAAGATTCTAAGAAAATAAAAAGTGAAAGGTCCAAAGTTAAGCGAATGGTACCAATAATTTAATGTTTGTCTAAATGATTCAAGTGTTTAACTTTACTTTCATATTTAGTAAGCCTTTCTCAACTTATTCATCCTTTGTACATGGCAGTATACTAACGCCCACCAGTTTTTGGTGAGCTACCTGGTGATCAATATTAACTTTTGTTTCGCAGGTTAATTTCTCTGGAACTCAACCCCCGCCCGGAGCTACAGTGCGAGGCGGTGGCGTGGCGGCTGGTCGGTCTACTCGGAGTAGACCAGAGCTCGGGTCTTCGCGCACGGACGGCCAGGTTGGCGAATGCGCTGGCGCAGTATACTCCCGACGCCAGAGACACCGTCGATGCCAGAAGACGGCAGCTGGATTCCGCTGTCCAAGGTTCGATGCAAGATTTTGTTTTACTTTAAACGTAATATCCGGGCGACCAAGCTTCGTACTACGTTTTTTTTTCTAAAATTGTGTTTTTTCGGAGACGATTATCCGATAATGTTCATTCATCTAACAGAATATAAATGTAAGAGTAGGTTATAATTTACTGACAAAAATTTGACACAAAAGATGGCGCTATATTTATAATTGGCCTCTATAGTCTATAAT
>DWTW01001677.1:0-12191 GCA_018246275.1 Papilio slateri
ACTGCCGCGTTGTGGAACGGTCTGTCCTCGGCGGTATTTCCAAACCACTACGACTTAGGGTCCTTCAAGAAGCGAGCATATCTCTTTATTAAAGGCAGGCAACGCATCCGCAGTTCCTCGGGTGTTGCAGATGTCCATGGGCGACGATGATAACTTAGTTGTTCCCGCTGCTCGTTTGCCCCCTTCTTTTATAAAAAAATAAATAAATGAATCTAATGTGTATTTTTTTTATAAATGGCTTCAAAAATAACTTGATAAAGTTGTGACAACTAAGGTACTGTTGGAAAGTTCCTTCGAGCTCTCCATTAGGGCCATAAGGCGGTAAGAGATTGTATTCATGTTATAAATAACCATAATATGCCTAGCGAACTTTCTCTAGTGCGGGTGCGTTTTCTCTGTTTTATTTTGGCAATTGTTTTTATTGTCACCTTGGAGAGGAACCTGGATATTAGGTTGAAATATTATTCCTATTTTTAGTTTAAATGCTATAACAAGGACTGCCTGTTTCCTTGAAAAATTAAAATCAGTCTATTCTATAGATCTAGTCTTATATATTACTTTAAAGTACTTCATATAGGTCACCGTAAACTGCGTCGTAGAAGAATTTCCTGGCTAGAAAACCTGTCCCAGTGGCATAATATTAGCAGGAAATTATTGACTGTTAGTCATGATCGCCAACCTACGCTAGGAGATGGCACTACAAAAATAATAACTCTTATATAATTGCGTACTTATATAAAATCCATTGTCATTGAGTTGTAGGTTAAGAAAGAAAGGCTGATATTGGTAAAGGCATTTTTATTGTTTCAAAACAAAAATGTGGTCGTTCAACCAATGCTGCGTGTCGGCAATGCAGAATGCTCGGGCAATTTGAATTAAGAAGCTCAGTGCGCGCATGTCGTCGCCCACGGCGCGTGTGTGCGGCATGGTGAGTTGTTAGGGTTGCCTGACACAAAAGAGTTAGTCATATTTTTTGTTTTAAAAAAAGTTATACGTAATTTTTAATTTCAAAACATCATAGCTGACTAAATAATTACGAAATATTTTTACATGTTATTGCTAGAAAACGTTTAGGACGTCTTGCGATTGTAAGAGATACTTTGTATTAGATACAACAACAACATTTAAATAAAGATTTTTTTATCACTTTACACATCTAAAATCTAATGTGACAGTTTCCGAGATAGGCTCGTCTTACGTATATGATATTTTTATTAAAGCCTTCACTATCGAAAATTGGCAATCATGAAGTTTGACTCTCGACACAGGTGACTTGTGCGTTTTATAGCATTTTCATCTTCTTCGCCCTCTTTCTCCTATATCTTTTTTCTTATCTATAAAAATTGTAAGAGAAAGTATATCTTTTACTTGACTATTATTTATAGTTACTCAAAGCGCTGGCATAATGGGACTTCATTAATTAGACATTTAATCAATATTAAAAAAATAAAGAAATACACCATTTCGAATTACATCTTACATTTTACGCACCATTATGTTCAAATCGATACTTTGTGAGGTAATTTCAGACGCAATTCATGCGAATTTTTAACTTAAAATGTTGCTCACAACTCCAATGATATTTGTTGTTTGTTTTTAAATGCAACTGCAGTTTTGTGTCAAAAAACGTTCGTCAAGTTATTCGTGAACATTTTTTTTATTTAATTTTTCAAATACCAATACAGACGCGGTAAGAAATCGTGTTTACGTATTGTACAGATCTTTATAACTCGAAATATTTTATCTGCTAATTAATACGTATTTAGCTTCCTTGATATTCTTGGACGAATGTAAACTACTATCTTATTATTTCTCACGTTTGTACATGATGACTACAAATGGGTTACTGTACAGAATTTTGTACCTATATTAAATCTTGGGAAAAACCGCATCAATGTGCATTAAACGTACCTATCTGTTGTCATCAGATGTTTTCGTTTATACCTTGTCTACACTTTGAATCAAGTATTTATCACCAGTGTTGACACACAATATCTATACTTAGAAATAAAATAGCAGTGTTAGTTTGTAATGTCAAAATAAAATTTCGGTACTGAATACATATGACGTATATAGGGTACTTATAATTTTCAAAAGTCTTGTTTGTCTAGCTCTTTGTTCCGGCTGATCTCCGAAACGGCAGGACTGATTACGACGAAAATTTCACGAACTGAAAAAAAAAACGTATTTTAACGGGAGGTCGCGGGTAATAGTTAGTCAAAAATAAAACAGTATCCTGATAGGCTTTACTTGGCTCTTTGCCAGCACATAACTATACGGGCTGACAGTGGAAAGACCTCTGGGAGGAAAACTGACTCAACATTTTAAATCAATTCTCTACAAGTGGTATCCTACAAGTTCATTCAGATGTCATTTTTAGACAGTGTATTTAATTAGAAATTTCATCGTTATGCAAGCATAAAATAAAGCAGCTCCGCCTAGTAATCACCCTGTACTTAACAATATATGTCAACCACTAGATATTAAACGAACCAAGCCGTAGAGGGATAATAAATTCGTTCTTCCTCATAATAGTACCCATAAATCAGATAGTATATCTATGTCCATGGAAATACGTAATAGTTCATCACTGCCAACCTTAAGTTTAAATGCAAGAGTCTGGCTCATTACTCAACCGGGTTTATCTACGACTGATATAGTTTAAGCGATGCAGACTCGAGCACGGGAAATAAATATGCCATCGGCCGGCATTCTAGGATACTTTTATTGTGGCATCGCTGTGGGGAATCAGTGATACCAGAGTTGTGGAGGATATCAATAAATATCTTCAGATGTACAGAATCTGTTACAGATACAAAACGATAAGGTAGAAACAATTGTATCACATTCATGAAGAAAATCAAATTACTTATACTAATAGAACTCTATGGGCTTATGGAACAAGTTGGAGTGGTGATTAGATGTTAGGTTGTTAAGAAACATTGTTGGCAATCCAAACGGTGTCGCTTCTGCCAGCGACTGGCAGGCTGATTGCAAATAATTATTTAAATAAAGGTTATCTTAATGGTATAAGATTTTATAATGAAATAACTTAAATTGTATCTGCCCGTACTTTAATTGGATAACGGAAAGTGTGTCGAAAGTTTTTCTTTTACCCCACTCTTTTTCAATTATCGAAATCGGCCACTGATTACGATCGTAAAGTGAAACATTTAAAATATCTGCACACATTTAAATAACTCCCAATTAAACTTTGCATACAGTTAGTTTGGCAAGATGATTGTAAACAGGGCAGGCAACCTAACAAAAAATAAAAATAAAAACTCGCTACGAATGTAAGTGTTCAAAACTGACAGCTGTCAAACTGACGTCTAGAATAACCGTAGCGCTTTCATCGGAAACGTCAAACGTCTCATCACTAGCAATTAAAACGTCAAGAGATATAACTTGACATCGCTTAGTGACCTTGATCTCGAGATCTGGGTCGACTGCCCGATCAAAGTCAATGACTTAGCTTAAACTTGGAGCAGTATGAATGGACAGTAACGCGGTTAGTTGTGTTTGTTTATAGCTCAGCAAAAAAAGACGAGTATTAAGTGGATCCGATGATTCTTTTAATGATTTTGAATAAGTCAAGCACATGGAAAATAACTAAATAGTTTTCGATTTTTTTTATATAAGAAAGTGGCAAACGAGCTAACGGTACACCCGATATTAAGTGACTGCCACCCATAGGCATCTGCAACAAACTAATGAGTTGCAGATGCGTTGCCTACCTTTTATTGAAAGAAAAGGGGATAAATGGAAAAAAGGATATTTCCTACTTCTCCCCGTCAAATCCTCTTCCCCTTCCTATATATAAGAAAAGGAAAGGATAGGATTCTTTCCTTGGCTCATAATATTAAGTGATTTGCTTTTACTATATTTACTAGGATAAAAGTTAAGAATTCAATATAATAACATAGTCCCAATTGGTATAAAACTTTTCCCATAACATTCACAAAGTTAGAAATTTGCTGCCGCATCGGGAGCAACTTATCATGTGACTTTAAGGGTTATGACTTACTTATTCCTTGTAACACAAATGTGTATTCTGTAATACATATTTGATAACTTACTGGATGTGTCAAAAAATTCCCTGCAAATAAAATGATCACAAACTTTATATTTAACACAAACATACAATTCTATCAAATATGGATATATATTTTCATCTAAAAATGTGTAGGTAATCTTAACTTTCACTAAAATTTTAATCATTTGCTAGAAAACATACACCTTCATCTAATTAGGGTTTATGTTTTAGAAGAGCATTTATGATGTCAAATTGGAGGCGTGTATATCAATTAGATTGGTAGATATATTATAACATTACTACACACTTAATATTCTAACACATGATAGGTGTCTAAACTTTTTTATCCATACCATATTATCTCATACATATGTGACATCAGATATTTTTTTCCATCTTGGGAATTATGATATAAAAATGATTCCACTTAGCGAAATGGCTTCGACTTTACGCCGAATGAGACTCGCGAGGTGAAATTTTTGTTGACGTTTTTTCACATTCTGAATTGTATTTCAAATAAATACGGCGAATTGAAGTTTAAACTATTGTATTTTTAATATACGATAGTTTATTATTTACGTTTATTGAAGAATTTCACTACTTATTTCTTTGTGTCATCGTTAACTTGTAGAATGATGTTTCATATGATAAAGTAATAGCAAATATTTCTTCGTTAAAGTGCGATCGCTAATTAACTGAAAATATAATGAAAGCCCAAGTGTCATCAAATTATAAGACTTTTATACTTATTAAGATTAACTTAAAACTTAAAATAGTATAGGTTATTAAACTGCGAAACGGAATTTAAGCTAGTAATAAGTCGAAATCTAAGTTAGATCTTGAATCCTAAAGGTCCCAATTAGAGAGATTTGAATTTAAGAGGGTTTGTTAGCAACACGGCTTAACCACCTTTACAAGAGCTATAAATCGTTGAAAGTTTGTGTTATAGTCTGCCTTTATACGAAGCTGTCTGTACTTGTCTCTGTCTCTGTCTGCCTTGCTACAAGAGTATCCAGTTTTATGTCGCAGGTTGTATTTCAACTCCCGTACGAAGTAAAAAATTCATGGCTATATAACTTGCAAGAAATCGATAATGCTTGACTAATGAATCACTGTCTACACTATTACAGATAAAAAGGTGAAAGTTTATTTTATGTCAGCGACAGTCTTACTTCCTTTAACATTTGGGACCTCCACTTCGCTTTTTTAGTACACCACACTACGTTCGGTTTTACTTTTCAATGTGATCATCTTGACATTGGTAGGGCCAGCTGCAGTGTTTGCTATATATGCCAGTGTAATAGACTGGCTCGACAGGGGAAGTATTTTTTAAGAGGTCATACCTCTCAAAAATGCATGAAGTAGTAATCATTCTGCGTTTCGTCTGATGATGATATCATACCCCTTCTCCTCTGCTTTTTTACCGTGTCTCATCCCCTTCCCTCTATAGAACCAAATGCGGCAACGAATCTAAACCTGAGCGGCGTCCTTGTTAGCTGCCTAGTACCATATAATATATTATTAAGGTGCTAGTGCACCTACACTGTAAGATCGTGTTTTTTCGGAATGTTGATATTAGCGCCATCTAAAAAAAGACATCAGTAAGTTATTGTGGACAACACTCCAACAAAAAACAATGCAAATACCTATCGAAAGATGGCGCTACCTTCTATAATATATAGGGTAAGACACCTATATAGATAAATTTAAAAACAAACATTTTTATTACTCTCAGAATAGAAACTTTAGAAACATTTTTTCATAATAATCTAGATCTAGATCTCAAATAAGGGAGGTGAGCAACGCAAGACAAAACCACAGGCGGAATAATGACATCACTGCTAGTATCATTAGTCCTAGTTACATTCGTTACCTTTTCATAATTGAGAAATTATAAAACGTAGGACAAGGAAATAAAATATTAAGGAGACCATTTCACGTGAGCTCTTCGAATCACGTAAAGTGTTAAGAAGCGTTTACAACGAATTGGGGCAGGATCAGAAACCAATTTGCCGCTGGTCGTAAAGAGCTCCCAAGGGAGCGAGGCCCGGTGAACGTAATTAGTTCCCAGCTGTGGGTATTCCGGCTGCGTACGCACACAAGTGTTCCCCCGTTAAGTAATTGCTTACAAATCAAAAACGCCCAATGTGAAGCGAATTCGAAAGAAAAGTCTTTGTGACGAGCTAATATCGCGCGACGTCAGAATGACGAACAGAAAGTAATAAGTTTTTTTTTTTTTATTTTAATAGCGAAATACGATTTATAACTAAGAGTATGTGTCAATTTCTTTTCTGCTGTAGACTCCGGAAATAAACGAGCGAGCGAGTGACTACCACCCAGAGACATCTGCCACAACCATAGTTGCGTTTGTACGCTTTTGCTTGGGATGGAGGGAGGCAGGTAAAAGGGGATTGTGTCTTCCATACTTTCACATTCCACTTCCTAAACGAAATGCGGACGTATGCTCTACGTCATCACGGTGATACATACACACCCAGACAATCGTACACTTTTTTTTCTGCCGCAAAGGTTATTGCTAAGAAAATTACTAGTAATAATACCGCTAATATTTCACCCAACTAATGCATAAACTAGCTATAAGCTGGTTCAGTTTTATCGTTGTTCGTCAAAAACTTAAAAAAATATATGTTACCTGATAGCAGCGCCACCTATTGAATCCAAATGTAAGTCAATCTAAATCATCCTTGATTGAATCAACTTGATTTTTCACAAAATTTCAAATCAGTCCAGCCGTTTCGGTGAAGTTTAGTCATATGTACACACGCACAGAAGAATTAATTATATACATATAAATATTAAATACCATCTACCCTTTTTCTCTATCTATCCTTGATAGAAAAACGAACTTTTTATATGAATAAATAAATAGTTTCACAAGAAGCAATGTGACCTTTACGATTATTTAAGAAAGTACATTCGACCTTATTACCACGGAGGACCAGCGGCAGGCAGTTTGTGTAACTAGAATTTTTCCATTAACCGCCTGCCTCCGCCGACGGACCGTAAATGCCGGCGCTGGAAAGGACTTAATTGTTGAAAGATATATGAGTCGAGTCAATTGAAATCCATTTGTTTTTAACCCAAATAACAATTGTATATTTAATATAAAACAAAATCGAATTACTTATCAACTGAAATTAATTGACAAGACCCAATGTCCCCATGTCAAATTTTAAACATAACAAAAATTCAGAACAATGATCTTTGAAAAACAAACAAAAATTATCCTCCATTGGGAACCGAACCCAGGAACATCGGCATACAAACCTCTTATAAGTACTCTAACCGCTAGGCTACAAAGTCGTTGTTCTTCTTTAAGATATGGAACGGAAAAAATCGTTTTCCCTTTATGATATTTATAAGTTGACGATTGGAAGAGTTACTCTTTCAAACACGTAAATCTCTCGCAAATGACGTAGCTCCATTACGTGTACTTTAATATTTTGTAGAGACAGGTTGCCGTAATGGATCGCTTCCCACGAGAAAGGTCATTACAGATTTGTTGGCAGTAAGTAATGTATATTGTGGGAAGGTGTGATATATCAAACTTAGCTCTGAAAGCTAACTGACAGAGACGGTGTTCCTTTAACGAATCTTCCTGGAAAAATGCCAGGAAACAGAGCTGAAAAATGATGTTCTAAAAAGCTAACTGGGATTTGATGCGACAATATATAAAATAGTTATAAAATAGATCGATATAAAATAGTTCTATTTCTCAGCTAGTCTAGTCAGCTTCTCTAGTAGTCTGTATTCTGTAAGGTTGGTCTATCATTTTGGCATTTCATCATCATCACGGATTTTGTATTATTTTGACATTGGTTTTCGGAGGATTATATTACATAGACACCTATAGAGATACATTTTAAAGTAATATAAACCGTATCTAAATACAAATTTTGATCCAAATCGTTATATCCGTTTCCGAGATGGTTTACCCCTTTATAGTTTTATAAATAGATAGATAATTAAATATTCCCACAAATTCAAAACTCTGTACACAAATGCTCGTTGAAAAAACAAACGCTACATTATTGGCTACACATTTAATCCTTTTGGCATAGCTGCTGGCTCTTTCACCTTAAATATTCGTGTATCCTTAGCCTATTTTGACTCTGCCCCTGCATAGAAACTTCCTACAATAGATATAATATTTAACAAAAACAATCCACTTCAAGTGTATTTTTAATTTAAATTAATTTTATTCGGAGTCAACGACGTTGATCTATTTACGGAAACAGCCCATTAACTTTATTAATTACGACGTAAAACCTTTTTCACTTTACGTCTTAAGTGTAATTGGGTCTTTGCTCAATTAGGCCTAAGAGAACGCGGTCGCTGGACGCATTAAATTCCTGACTTACTTTGATTTCCATTTTATCCAAAAAATGTATGTTTCAGCCGAGACAAGTAACATACACCGTGCGTGAGTTCACATTGCTGTAAACATTCAACATTCCACATTAATTTTTAGATGTTGCTATCTCTCCTTTCTCTACAAAAGAAACTGAGATGACAACATGTTTTATGTGAATGTCTTCGGCAGTGCGAACTCAGGTTTAGTTAGCGACATTGTTCTTTGCAGTGGTCTCATGTCGATGAATATTGCTCAGTACCAGATGAAAGTCCATTCCATTACAAGACTCCCCCCTTCGTCGGTAGTCACTAAAAACAATGTAGCCATTGCCACTTCAGTTTACTGTATTTAAGAACTATTTTTCTGAATGTGCGGCTCATCTGATATTGAGTGGCCGTTACTCTACAATGGGCAGGGGAAAGGCCTGTAACACCTCACTTATCAAATGCGTCATTTCATAAGTGTCGTCACTTAATGGTGCCAAATTTATTCAATGAAATAAATGTCATTCCATTGTGATAAATAATTTCAAAATGTTTTATGTATTACTAGCGAAGCCAGTAGACGTTGTCTCGCATGAGGCGTCCAGGTAACGCCTCTCATCTCAATCATCTCATCTCAACAAAGCCGCTTCTTCTAAAAAATCTTACAACCCTATTATATTTTAAAATAATCTAATTAATTTCCAGAGTTATAAAGTACACCTTCAGTGAATTACTTTGAAATATATATGGAGAACAACATAACAGTGGTAGAGCCCACAGCAACAACATCTGTTGCATAAATGGGACAATTCGTACGGTGAAATACCTCGTAGTACGGTGTGATGGTGAAGTATGCTTCTGCGTTTCGTTTAATGAATGAGGTGCCGTAGGCTGTTTACGCTTATTACTCTTCCTAAGAGAATTAGACGGTGGGCATAAATAGAAAAATGAAATACGCTTTTTTCCAGTCTATCCCCTCCTCTGTCCCTTACAGGCATCTGCAACTCATTAGCTTGTTGCAGGTTCCTATGGGTAGCGGTCACCTAACATCAACTAAACTGCTTGCTCCTTTGCCACTTTCTCCCATAAAAAAGATAAGCTTAAAAAGGTAAGCAGAGAACAAGGATTTTCATTTGTTACGATTGTGACACACCTCTCTAGCTTCTTCTATATCCGACGACTGAGGATATATACGAGGACTCTCAATATCGTCTTTCTTTAGTATCTCGAAAATACGAGTTCTTCCATCTAATACAAAACTTTTTAATAAAAAATTGTCCAATTTGAATGTTAACCATCCCGGGACCGACTCAGGAGTTCACACACACACACGCACGGTAGAAATATACATACAAATACAGATAAGTATAGTTAAATACACATAATGCGTTTAAGTACTAATAATAGTAGTTAAAGTTAGTTCATCTATTTAACAAGAGAGTTATATTATATAACAATATAATAGTTATTAATCAACATATCAACGTAGGTTAATCATTTAAACACAAATACTTTATTTTATAATTAAATAATCATGACAAAATTCCATACTTTATTATTTCAAATATTATTCTTCTACAAAGTAGAAAGCAAATAAATTGTTAGACATTCGTCATAGAATATTTAATATTTCTTCAAAATTCATTTTCTTAAAAGCATTACACAATGCTTACTCTATTTCCGCTCTACGCTCAGAGCGACGTGTACAGTATTAGAGTATCTATAGCAAAAAGACATTGAACACTTCAAAGAGGAAACATATTCTTGTGTTAGTTTTTGCAGGATGCAATAACCAAGTCTGAAGTACATCAATGTCATAGAAATCTGTCTTGACACAGCTTTTGTAGAATCATCTTGAAGCGGTTTTTTATTGATGCATGCATTCTCCGTACGGGTAAGTTAACACGATTTTCCGTTCAATATCATCTTCTACAGAGAAAAATAAGAAATATCTGACAGAGCTGATGAATAGGAAAAGAGACTAAGCAAAGTTTAATCTCATTGTTTTTGTGAGCGCTCAAAAGGCGTTATATTTACATCAATCACACAAGACTGAATGGAGCCAAAGAAATTTCTTTTCATTCATTTCTTTGAAGTACGTTTGAATTCTTTGAAAAGGATTTTTTCTATAATTTGTATACGTGTGTACCTCCGGTTCGCACCTGTTTAGGTGCGTTATTTCGTATAAATGATTCAAAAGTGTTCCTTGCGATATTTATTTTCACTCGACGTGGATTGCTAGAGAATTCCTTGGTCCTTTAATCTCTAATCCCTTTATATCCTTTGCATAGTTTAGAGTTTAGCTATTATAATAGGTCGGGGAAAAAGTTTATTTCTTTTAACCATTCCATTAGCTGGAATTGTTAGTAGACCACAGTTCACGACGATAGGGCGATAGATAGTGTAGATAGTGCATTGGTGGTGGCCGGTGCAACAGTCTTCCTGTTGATCAATTCCGGACGTTTTTTTCTCTATTTCTTGCTTGAGCCTATTTAATTAGGAACGCTAAAATGTAAAACACGATTCTAATATAATGTTCACGGCGCCTCCGAAGAAGCATGGGACTACCCAGGGCGAGATTGCATTTCGGTGGCTTTGTTTTTTTTTTGGTGGCCAGTATGAAAATAACTAAAAAGGGCGCCGATAAGATTGATCTTGGTATTTAATCCGCCTCTGTTTGTGGTAGAAAAGAATAGATGATCTAGCTCAGAGAACTTACACTGAAAAATATTGCATGTAGAAATTGGATAGTATTACAAATTTCTCGTACGTACAGGTCGTTCAATGAACGGCAGAGACAACGTAAATATTCTACGATTCAATTAATTTTGCATCAATACTGCACGAAGCCAGCGCCTGCGCGGAGTATTGTATCTGTAATGCTGGTGCACTTTGCCTATTATTGCTAATTGTGTTATAATTTCATATATTTGTTAGCTGGATAAAATAAAACAACGATAAAACATAAAAAGCAATGGCAGGGCTAACAGTTGCAGGTGTAGCACAAGCATACCACAATCAGATAGAATACCGTCTACAGCTGAAACCACAGGACTTATCGCAAGGGCCGGCAACAGGCGGTCTGAATCCAGACAGCGAGAGGTCGAAACTCGGATCACCAATTATTTTTAAATATACCTACAAATAATTTTAATTATATTTGCATATAATTGGCCTTATTTTCATATTGTTGAAAACCAGTTACATTTTTTTTGGGCCTCGATAAAAAATTTCCGACACTATCAGTGGCCTTCCCATTTCCTACTTCCCTCTTTTTTATCTACTACTCTCCAAATTCTGGCAACTTTTGTAATTGTACCAAATGTTGATACTACAAGTAGCGTTGGTCAATTATCATCAGGTAGCCGCCTGCTCTTTTGCCGTATTTTATCGTAAATAAAACTCGAATCGTATTATCATCAACAACCTGTATGAGTCCACGGCTAGATATAAGCCTTCCCCAATGCCTTCCACTGTATGTGGTCCTCCGTGCACCGCATCCATCAAACGTCCTGCCGTCCTCGCTAGGTCATCGGTCTATCTGTAAGGAGGACCCCACACTTCTGGTCCCCATCCGTGGCTTTATTGGCGTTGGGTCTTGTAATGTTCTGTTAATAACGATTTTTAGAAAACAATATCTCCGACATTCAAGTCTACGAGGGCGGCACTGAAAATTTCGGGAATCAATGACACAACATTACTATTTAAAAATGTATTTTTTGCTTTTCGAAGTAATCTCCGCGAAATTTGACACATTTTTTCATACGATGGAACCAATCATTGAAGCAACCATTCC
>DWTW01001678.1:0-12188 GCA_018246275.1 Papilio slateri
ATTTTCGTTGATGTGAAATCTTGATTTTGTTACTTGACGCACTTTTTCCCTAATCTATGTAAATTTAAATGATTCACAACTAAGGAAATAAGATTAAAGTGGAGTACTTTGGAGTACAATTAATAATATATATATTAGCATTATTATATCTACTACCCATTTGAAAAAAAATACCGTTTCCCATGTTGACTACAACAATGAATTTTTTTTATTATAAAACTCAATATTTTTTGTTACAGATATTATTCCTGCGTTTCATAAATAAAAAACTCTTTGTCGTTCGAGATGTCAGCATTAACACTGAAGTGGTCAACACAATGTTCGGGTCGGCGATGCTCGGCGCGGATCTGAACATGGACGGTTACTCGGAGTTGCTCGTTGGGGCTCCCGCGTATTACGAAGACGACGCGTACGACACAGGTGCCTTGTACATCTACACGGGGGGCGACTTGGTAAATATTTGTTATTAACGATAAAACATTTACTTTCTAACATCTAGATTTTACTAGAGAGCTTTACCGAGTGACTTGACCACGAAAAGTAATGTCGAATATCACCATTTATAAACGTGGAACTTTAGTATTTTAATCAAATGTCTAGATCTTAAACTTTCTCTATGAATTTTATAAAAAAAATATAGAGAAAAATTAAGATCTACCCGTACTAAACAAACAAACAAATTGAAATGTCTAACTCTGTGATATTTTGAACTGTGATTTAATTCAACCTTCAGTTTTACAAACAGCTCTGTGAAATTTCTTTTCGTCACAATCGAAGCATTTAGTCTCCTATGTTTAAAAAAAACAGAAAGCAAAGTTTAGATCAAGTCGCATCCAATTAATGACTGACTTCAAATATATAATATATACTCTACAAATATCAAAATTGTAAATTACATAATACGATATTATTTTAAAGTTCTCACTAGTATTTAAATATCGTTTATCCTCCATTAAGCTTAAACATAAATAACCGCCAGCTATGGCCTAATTCTTTCATTGTTGACAATGATATGTTGTACTTATTTTTCATATCAACGACAAAAAGGGCTCTATTGGAAGCATAAATAGGACACGGTTAATTGTTGGAAATAAAGTGGGCGCGAGATTCGGCAGAGCTATTGCTTCGACCGACGTCGACGGAGATGGTTTCCCAGGTATATATATCCTAAATCTAAGGTCCTAAATCCTAAGGTCTAAATGATTATGTTTCAATTTATATATGACTTTCTATGACTTTCTTTTCTCTGGATTATGTGCCAATATTAATTGAAAAAAAAATCATAACAGAAACGGCTTATATCTCTTTCGGTTAGCGATATATTCGACCTAACCACTTTAGTCTCATCTGCTTTGCATGGGATTTTTCTGTCTTTTATGTCATAATCAGTTTGAATCTATTTTACAGAAGTGATTGTGAGTGCTCCGTACGAAGACGACGGCATTGGAGCGTTGTACATCATTTCTGGGAAAGAACTGAACAAAAAGTGTCTTAAAGACGTCTTCAAGAGGTCTATGCCCCTTTCACAACTCGTATCGACTCAGAGAATACAGAACAGTGACTATAAATCTTTCGGAGCCACTCTCCAAGTGATCAAAGATGTAGATAACAACGGTGCCGATGGTCAGTTTTGTGTAAATACTCTCTTATTTTAAAATAATGATGTATATTCATTCCTAAATAGAGAATGTGATCTTATTTTAATTATAAGCTATTTACTCTGATTGACCACCGTCGTTTTTATAGAAAAAGGGGGCAAATTTACTTCCAGTTAACGCTTTGGTATGGTAATCCAATCTTGGCTGTCAAAATTAATGCATTAGATTCATCGCGGTCAAATAAATTATTTAGTAAGTTGTGTAATTGGTTATTGAAGTACGTATGCGAAATTTCAGTCACAGACGACAGGCGTGAAGTAGAAGTATTCTGCATTTCGTCTGATGAGTGAGGTGCCGGAGGCCTAATACTAGACCTTTTCTCCTTCCTATCGTTTCCTAATAAGGACGCGGAGGGGATGAATAGGAAAAGGAAATATCCTTTTTCCTGTCTATCTCCTCATATGTCTATTAAAGGTAGACAACGCATCTGCAACTCATTTGCTTGTTGTGGATGTCTATGGGTAGCGGTCACTTAACATTAGGTGAACCGCTTGCTTGTTTGTCACCTTATCCCATAAAGAAAATCTCAGTCTCGGCCTCATCTCAATGAAAGTATTCTTAAAAGTAGTCTTGTAGTCTTGGATTTCTTCTGCTTTAAAAAAATATTTATAATACATATACTAACATTCATTAACGTTAGCCGTAGATACAGCTCGGACGTTTTCTTTACACATGTAACGACCGGTATCCGAGAACTGGAGCTTAACGGGTTTCAATGAAACTCCTCTTTTAATTAGAGCGAGCCTTTGCTTTGCTATGTGGTGATAATAGAGGGCATGTTTAAACCGAACCCTAGGCTTTCCTATTAGTATGCCACGTTACAAACTATTTTAAAAACATGAAATGCTTTTTGTCATTTCAAAATAATGTACTAAATTTCCTTTTATGCATACGTCAGCCTTTTGTAATGTTTGACTAGGGAACGTTGTTCACTAAAGTTTAAAGTTAACTAAGAATTATATAAACGAAAATAAGGAATGTTTTAATCCCTATGTGTGGTTTTCGTCACGATATTCTTACCGTCTACATCGGGGAAGTCTTGTATCTATCTAAGTGCCCCATTTGTTGTCTTTTGTTAGCAATGTATAATAAAAACAATATTTTCTTGTGTACAACATGTAACGAGAAGCGTTTCACGACACATTCCTCTATTAACATGTTTCGTTTCGTCGCGGAGTACAGCCTCGTTTGTCTTCATTCCATCGTCTCCAAGGAATCGTGTCGTCGCATTTGATACGAGAATTAAATCCGTGTGTGGATTTACGCTATCAGTATACATTATTTGTGAATACTACGAGTATAGTGTCTATTTATTTTATATGCCTAAAACATTCTAATTATACTAATAAAACTATTTTATTTGTACTTTATTAGAGACAGGCTTGCTGTCTCATATGCGTTTAAACGATATTGTTTTAAAATTTCAAAAACTTATTGGAAATTTGTTTTTTTATATGGAACAAGGTGGCAAACGAGCTAGCGGTTCACTTTATGTTAAGTGACCGCTACCCATAGGCATCCGCAACAAGTAATGAGTTGCAGATGCGTGACCTACGTTTAATGGATAGAGGAGGAGATAAACAGGACAAAGGATATTTCCTTTTCCAATCCATCCGCTCCTCGTCCCATCTTATCCTTATTAGGAAAGGATGGGAAAGAGAAAAGGACTAAAATTGGGCCTCCGGCACCTCACTTATCAGACTAAACGCAGAATATTTCTACTTCACGCCTGTCTTCTGTGAGGTCGTGGTATTTCACCGGTCGAACCGGCCCATTCGTGCAACTGATGTTGTTGTTTCAGACACTACCATTGTTGACTCCGTTTAATCGATTATACTCCGTTTAAAAGAACACGCAGAGCTCCTATTACGTAAAGTGCCTATTGTTGTTATTTCATTTTCGACTACCACTACTAGGTGGCGTTATTCTCAATTTATTAATGAAATATTTTTTTCCTATCTTATAGTCCTCATCAGGACTAGACAAAGTAAAAGAATGTACTGTCATCGGTCCTTTATATGGCTGCAGGCATTCTAGTCAATCGGACGTTTAAAAGTTAGTGAGAATTGCATCATAAGATTCCGTTACTTAGATACAGACCAAACTAATAAAAGCGTGTTAAAACTTTGCGCCAGCAGTGGACATGCAAGAAGTTTTACTTCTTAAAAACGAAGTATGACAGTCTACGCATGCACGTGGCTTACGGATACTCCGAATATTTTCCTCCCTATGTAAGCTAATATTATAAAGAGGAATGATTTGATTGTTTGTTTGAATTGAATAGGCTCTGAAACTACTGGAACTATTAGAAAAATTCTTTCACCATTAGAATCCTACATTATCTCTGATGATCATAGGCGATAGAATATTTTTACCAATAGAGCAAAATGATGCACTAAAATTGTATAGAAGACAATCATCTATATATATATACATCTAGACATCAATATCTACAAAAATATGTCAAAATAACTACTACTTTTTATGTTAAAACTAGCGGCGCGCCCCGGCTTTATTTTTGTTAAATATCCATGCGAAGCCGGGGCGGGCCGCTAGTATGTCATAAATCAGTTCTCAAAGCATTGAAACATAGATAAAGCCCTTGGACTTATGTAAAAAGACTATATAACGTTACAAGGTAGTCTATTATACTATTTTTTAGCGAATTTATTTACAAGAGACCATTGTACACCAACATTTCGCAAAGCGCGCTACGTGAGTTTAGGAAATAGACATTCTCAAACGACCCTCTTACTATAATAAGGGACATTCTCACGTGCGACACAATGAGGAAATCACGAGGTGCGCCGGCAGTGCCGTTAGACCTTGCAGATTAAAAATAAATATCCGTCGGCTTGTGCTGATTTGAAATTCTTCAGGAAAAGTGTGCTCTTTTGGTTAAAGATTCTTTATTTCTTAATTTATTGTATAGTTCTATAGTTGCCTTAAAAAAGAAGTATTTACTTTATGAAGAAGAATCTTCCATTAAAAATAGAATGTTGTTTATGTTATGTATCTGAGATATGCTTGCTTTAACAGTGGTAGAGCCCGGAACAACAACATCTGTTGCACGAATTGGCCGGCTCGACCGGTGAAATACCTCACAGGAGACAGGCGTGAAGTAGAAGCATGCTTCTGTGTTTAGTCTGACGAGTGAGGTGCCGGAGGCCCAATTCTATTCCTCTTCCCCTTCCCATCCATTCCTTATAAGCATAGGATGGGAAGGAGAAGAGGATTGGACGGGGAGGGGATGAATAGGATAAGGAAATATTCTTTTTCAGACTATCCCCTCCTCTGTCCATAAAAAGTAGGCAACGTATCTGCAACTCCTTTGCTCTCATAAAAAAATGCTAATTTTGTTCAATTCCTTATATTTAGAATTAAAATAACTGAAGTTATATTTAGAGGCCCGTTTGTTTGCAAATTGTTATCTGCGAGCACTGATTGTGTGGAATTTAAATTTGTTTAAATTCAGTATTCAAAAACGCACGAGTACAGAGTTTATAAGAGATTCGAATACTAAGCAACGTTTATTACAGACTTGGACCTCTTCCAACAACAACCTCCCAATTCTTGGGGAGATAAGGTTAGAATTTTTATACCGCTGCCTTGTTTTGAATTTGTTCCTACAGTCGGTACAAGAGATATAGGTAAAGCAATGTTATATATCTATACATGTAAATCAAAGTATAAGAGGAAGTATATATAAGAGGAATAGCAAAAGGTGTGCTAGGAGAGTCAAAAAGTAAGGGAAGAATTGACAGAGAAACTTGGTGGTGGTGTGAAGAAGTGCAAAAGGCTTTGAAAGAAAAGAAGAATGCATTTAAGAAATGGCAAGAGGTGGCAGAAAATGAAAAAGATTTGAAAGAAAATAAAAGAGAAGTATATAAGGAGCGTAAGCGATGTGCAAAGAAAGCTATCGCGATTGCAAAGGCAAAGGTACAAGAAAAGCTGTACCATTCTCTGGACAGCCCGCAAGGACAAAAACAACTGTTCCGGATAGCAAAAGAGAGAGAAAAGAGTGCAAGGGCTATAAATTATACCAAATGTATAAAAGACGATGAAGAAAAAGTATTGACGAATGATGACAATATTAAAACACGATGGAAGGAATATTTTTAAAGACTGATGAACGAGGAGAATTTTTGGAGCGGAGTACTGGAAAGCGTGCCGGCACATATGGGTATGGTGAGAAAGATTACTATGGATGAAGTAAGCAAATCAGTGCAAGGTATGGAGAATGGAAAGACTGTTGGCCTGGATAGAATACCAGTGGAGGTAGGGAAGTTGACTGACTTTATTTTTCAACAAGTTCTTACAAGAGGCGATCCCGGATGAGTGATGTAGCAGTTCACTGGTATCCATCTTTAAAAATAAGGGTGATGTACAGGTGTTAACAACTATAGAGGATTAAAGTTCATGTCGCATAGTATGACAGTGTGGGAAAGATTCTTAGCGGGAAGACTGAGAGAGGAGAGTAAGGTAGCCCGGAACCAATTTGGTTTTATGCTTGGGCGGGGGATTACGGACGCCATTTTTGCTCTTCTATCCCTTAAGCTTAAGGGACAGATCTACAAGTCGGTCGTTAGACTGTCGTATTGTATGGGGCTGAATTTTGGGCCACCAAAGGTTTGGATGAAAGGAGATTATATGTGGCCGAGATGCGAATGTTAAGATGGATGTGTGGTGTGACGAGGATGGATAATTAAGAATGAGTATATTAGAGGAGGTCTAAAAGTTGCTCCACTGACAGAAAAATTGAAGAGCAAGAGGTTAGCGTGGTATGGGCATGTTATGCGGAGGGATGAAGGACATAAATAACAAAGAAAGTCATCAGACATGTGTAAGAAGCCTGTGAATCCAGATATGTCGGCTGATAGATAGATATGGAAGAGAAGTACATACTGTGCCAATTCTACATAGCTGGGAAAAGGGCAGGAGGAAGAAGAAGGTTGTCATTTAAAATGATTAGATGCATTCTCATTTATTTAGTATTCTTGAAATTTGCAATGAGCTCTGAAATCTGTTAAAAGTATGTGAAGTCATACCATCCAAGTGTATGGAATTATTTCTGACTAGTTTTCTTTTTCTGGCGGCAGGAACATCTTTGTTTTGTTGTCTTGACATTGATTTTAGCGGCTGAACTGAAATAAAAATTTCCTTGCTTAACAACTGACTATTGTCCTCTATTAGTAGGAATAAAGGTAGATTGATATTGCTCACAGACAAAAGATGACTTTTTACTACAACCACCTATTTCATATTTATTTTTATGACTATATCACTATATTATGGTCTAACGCCACTAAATTAATCAAAATATTCAAAATGAATTTTCCAAAAGTGTACATAGTAGACATGTTGTTTTGACAATAATGGGATTTTAAATTTGTCAATAATATTAAAAAAAAAACATTATTTAAAAGGGCAGTAAATACATTTTATTCATATTAACAAAATTCCATGTATCCGGTAATGAACTAGATTGTATGGAATTCATACAAACCGTTTGACACTGAATCAATTTTTATTTCACTATCCAAATCACTTCTTTGTCGTAGCCGTGCCTTTAGACAGTTGTTTCGTGTCATCCTTGGCTGTTGGGGCAGACTATCAGCGATCAGTGATCTTTGTGCCATGTCTGATTCAACAGCTAGAAAAGAAATTAAGTGTAAACATAATATCTCACAATACAAGGCTCACAAATGCATAACCCTAATGTTATGATCAATGATAATTGAAGTTCAAGACAATTATAAAGTTGTATTTCATCATACCCTATTTATTTAATATTTCTCTAAAGTCAAAGTTTAGTTTGTTAAACACTGAAACAACTGACTATTTAATAAATCTTTCATCTAGAAATTTACATTATACAAAACAATCACCAACAATATTTTTATTATTAACTAGCTGCTCCTCGCAGGTTCAGCACCACACCGTTTAATTCAAATAAAATCTGATATCTTCTTTTTACTTGGCTCCTAAGGGTTGTAGTATGATGATAATTTGCCTATAACCTGCCTAATTAATTGGGCTGTCAAATGCAAAAACAATTTTTCAAATCCGATTGGTAGCTCCTGAGATTAGCGCATTCAAACAAACTCTTACGTTTTATAATATTAATATAGATATGGAATATTAATATTCACCCTAACAGAAGCAGACACTAACAATTTGTCATAGATAATTCTTGGAAAACCATAGATCCATGCATCCGTAATCTGCAAATTTGAAGCTGAACCGCCAAACCATTTCAATATCATACTTAAAAAGTAAAATACAAAGCACAAGTGTTAAAAATCAATAGAAATTTACCTTCATTAGATAATTTTATTTGCATTTCATTGTTAGCTGTTGCCGTCACATTCCTGGTAGTTGTGCCTTCAAGGCATGCCCCAGTCTCTACAACACCCACCAATCTGTTGTTCGTTTTCTTACAAACATTACGTACACAAATATATAAATAATATTACTAGCCAATACAGCAATTTTTATCATTACTGGATCTGGAATTGCTGTTGCCTGACACCTAAATCTATGGGTATTTAAAACCAGGGAAAATAATTTACCAATGCCTGGTGAAATATAAACGACACCAGAAACTGTGTAAGTGTAAACATTCACCTAAAATATATTAAAACTGAATGGTGTGTAAGTATGGTCAATAATGTCATAAACGAAATATATTATTGTAACCATAAATGTTTTAATTAGTAAGATATATTAACAATTAAAATTGACATCAAATGTAAATAAAAACACGACTAACCTGTGAGTACGTCAAAACTTAAGACAGGCAGAGAATGTGATGCAGTATTTTTGTTTTTGGATGCGCGTGTACCCAGCTTTGCCTTTACACTTCCTACAGACCTACCGCCTCGTTTTTTTGGCGGCATTTTTAGTTATTTTAAATTATTCAATACATAAATTAAAAGTCATTAACTTTCTTAAGGTATTTGGATTTGGCATTAGTTTTTAGGACTAACTGCTACTTATATCTGTTTAATAGTTTTATAGTTTAAAGCACTAATATGTTTGTAAAAAAAGGGTATTCAATTTATAGTGTTATTACAAGACAGTGTAATTACAAAATATCCAAACGGCAACTCAAACATAACAATCAAATTGTAAGAAATAAGATAAATACTTGATACGAATGTTTTTGGAGTAACTTATTATATTTGTCAAATATTTGATTTGGTTTGACATACCACAATAACCCCTAAAATACTTGTTGTATACTCATTGACCACACACTTCTACAGAATATAAAATTTATCGAACATAATGAAAAGACACACTTTTCGTTCATCTTCTCTGAAAAAAAAATGTGTATTTAATTCAGAGCAGATAAAAGCATTTAACAATCAATTAAATACTTGACACATTCCTAAGTGACGAAGAAGATCTCACAAAGCCTATGGTAAACGACTTGGTTAGTTATTGCCGACGTCTAAGCCGTCTATGTTCAGTGAAAACTGCAAATGTTATCTCTGTCTATCATTAAGCTAATTAAATTGATATGTTGTACTAAAAGTGTGAATAGTACAATACAAGACCAGTCTGCACCAATAGACACAATCTGTAAACAACTTTTTAATCTATCTATAAAATAATAATATGAAGGTCGAAAAGGTTATTTACGTCAAAAGGATCTTATAGAAATAGATAAGGTCGTAATCGTTTTAATTAAAAATTTGCCGGCGTTTTATAAATTAAATAATAGTCTACGATGCCTGCAAAATATAAGATTGTGATGATCCGTCACGGAGAAAGTGAATGGAATCAGAAAAACTTATTTTGCGGCTGGTATGACGCTGACCTTAGCGACAAGGGTAAATTAACTTAATTGATACATTACACATACTTTAAAAATAAATATAATCTTTTTTTTTAAATTAACATTGATTACAGGTCGAGAGGAGGCTGTTACCGCTGGAAAAGCTTTAAAAGCTGAGGGCTACCAATTTGATATCGCCCATACATCTGTTTTGAAGAGGGCTCAAATTACATTAAATTCAATACTCAAGGAAATCGACCAGTCCGATCTACCTGTCAATAAAACTTGGCGCTTGAATGAGAGGCACTACGGTGGTCTCACAGGTCTCAATAAAGCTGAGACCGCTGCCAAATATGGCGAGGCACAGGTACTTTATACTTATGAAGAATTATTGTTAACCCCTGTTGCATGCATATTGTAATTATATGTATTTCAGGTACAAATTTGGAGAAGAAGCTTTGACATTCCACCACCGCCAATGGAGAAGGATCATCCCTACTATGAAACCATTGTGAAAGATGTGCGGTACGCTGGGGACCCAAAACCAGAAGAGTTCCCCATGTTTGAAAGTTTGAAGCTCACAATTGAAAGAACTCTACCATATTGGAACAATGTTATTGTTCCTCAGGTAAATCATTCATTTTATTTAAAGGCTATTTTATTTTCTATTATAAAAATTACTAAATACACTAAATTTATCAGATCCAAATGCAAGAAAGTATTGAACACCAAAGTATTCTTTGAAGTTTTTTTTTTACCAAAAATGTAGACTATATGTAATATTTTTTTTCAGATTAAGGAAGGAAAGAAAATTATAATTGCAGCTCATGGGAACAGTTTGAGAGGAATTGTAAAGCATTTAGACAGTAAGTTAAATTAATGAATGAATATGGCACACAAGTACTATAATTAAATTGACCTTTATGTCTCCATGATAACATTTCATAATACCCACATTAATGTTTTGAATTTTATTGGCAAGTGAGGTCTTTATAAAACCAAAGCTATTCCCCTATTTTCCTTTTTTTATAGAAGAAGGTGGCAAAAATGCAAGTAGTTAAACTGGTGTTAAGCATAATTATAACAATTGGAAGTACTGTAGATGCTGTCCCAACCTTTTTGTATGTTAAATGATAAGGAAATGGTAGGAAAATGAAAGAGGGAGATGATGATAGAGGGGATTGAATGTCCTTATTCTCTGGGCAATTAAAAAAAAGTAAGCTTTTGCTTTTTGTTAGTGGGTTTCTGTAAGGTCTACTTCTCCAGTGGAGCTGCCCTGTTGTGTGGCGGTAAAGTAAGTACTTATGGGACATATGCAGGGTGCTCATGTCTCTTCAGTGCAATCAACTTCTCTCAAAACTTAATACAATTTGTCATAGATCTCAGTGATGCCGCAATAATGGAACTCAACCTGCCAACTGGGATTCCGTTTGTGTATGAATTGGACGAGAACATGCAGCCTGTGGACTCGATGGTGTTCCTTGGCGACGAAGAGACCGTGAAGAAGGCCATGGCGGCGGTAGCGGCGCAGGGCAAGGCCAAGTAAAACACCAATTTACTTCAAACAACATTTGCAAAATAGAATTATTATTTATTGTATAATCTAAATTATGCTCATTGTATTTAAAAAGAAATTAGTGAGATATCACAGATAAATAAATACTTTTTTTGCTGTTGAATCTCTTCTTACTGGCATTTAGCTAGTTATATAGATAGAATAGATGTTCATATAGAAATATTTAATATGCCAGGTTGTCGCATATTTATTTAAATGCATGCTTGTGTGATCAAAATAAAGTGTCAAAAGTTAGTGAAGCATTTATTTTAATCTTAGTCCAAAGTTTAAGGTTAGGTTTGTTGGGACCTCGGTCAAGCATTGTTTATTAAAAATATTTGCTATTTTACTTGATGAAAGTTCCTCTCTATGAATTCAAATGTTAAATTTGCAGTATGACATGAAATTATTGTGGTCACTTAAAATTCACCATTTTTAGTTTAAGTTTTAACCAAATTTATAGTTTAAGTTCCTTATTTAAACAGATCATGGTGGTGCCAAAAGTATATATGCTCGTATGTTGCATGTCCAACATTCACTTTTGATTTCGTTATAAAGTTACAGGCATTTGCAAATCTATTTCTATACTAAAAAGGGGGAAAATAAAAATAGTATTTTTAATTCGCAACTAATTTTATAGGCAAATGTTAGCTATTACTTGGAATGGACACAGTTTCGTCCACACTCATAGTGCTAGCATCATTGTTATGCAAATTTGTTTCCTTACAACTTTTCACAAATGCTTTTTGCTTGCTGTTGCCGAGAGTGTATACTTTACGTTTTACTTCTTTACTGGACGTCGTCGCGGCGCGCGTCTGGTGGTCCACGTCCTTGGAGGAATCACTTTTGTATGTTTTACTCTTGGATATTTTCGGTTTCTGATAGAATCTGAAGTCTTTTGGTAACTTGTGTATTTTAACACAGTGATCCAAGCGCTCCTCGGGATTCATAAACTTCTCTTTGCACTCCTCTATATAACAGCTGTACTGTGGAAGGAATTTTAGGTGTAAGGATTGACCATATTCAGGCAGTATTAAAGTGCATGCGTCTTATACAAAAATGAAATGATTATTATTTATTAATATGTAAGAAAGAGTTGTATTAATTTAAACACCCGAGTATACTCTGAAACTAGGAGCGGAACAATGGCCGCCACCAACATCTGTTGCATGAATGACCCAGACCTCACAAG